>CABEEJ010003140.1:74735-89857 GCA_901482245.1 Timema douglasi
TGTTATTTTGACTCTATAGTTTGGTTGTGTTCATGTAAAACCCCAGGTATTGTTAAAAATCTAACAATTTTTATTTTACTTGTACAGGGCTCTAATACACACAAGATGTGCATGTTTGTTTTATTCTTTTTGGGCTCAATTGTTTAAAATAAAGTTAATGTTCATAGTACCCCCACTAGTGGGCTACTCTGATAAACTCATTTAAACAAGTAATAACTGTAATAGTAGGATGAATGAGGAGAACTTGGACACATAAACATCTTTTGAGTTAAATTATTTTCAGTGGCGTTTACGCTCCTTTTTCTCTTCTAATGTCTAAAAACTGACATTGACCTTTGAAAAAATAAATATATTAGTAGGAAATAGGTTTAGATATGCAATAAAATGCTTTTTTTTAGTAGTAAAATAGCTGTTTACCGGTATATTGAAATTATTTTTTATTGAAAATCCAAGTGATACACAAAAAAACTCTTCTCAGGGAAAATGCCTACATTTTTGGGCTCGCTAAAATGACTCGTTTTAGCAAAATAAACACTACCATGAAAACTAAAGGTACCTATTAATGTTCTTCAAATGAACCAGTAGGGATTAATTAGCATACTGTCTTTTAACGAGAATTGCTGCATATTGTATGTATAGAAATTTGCGCACCATGTTCAAATACACTAAAACTCACAGTGAAAAATACTAATCTTTTTAAAACTCCATTATTACACTTTATTGTTCATTTCTGCAACAGAGAAAAGAACAAAATAACAATATCTTCCACAAAAAATCATATTTCTCCTAATAAAGGGCGTGTTCATAGTAGCCCCACTTTTGCGAAAAAAATTACCACTTTATAAACTTTTGGTACATTTTATTTTATTTTCACATAGTTCAAAAGGTATCCAAATTACCAAAATAATGCTAATAAACCAAGCTACAAGATGTAACACTAAAAATTACGATACGATAGATGGGCAAATAAAAGTTTGAGCGTGACATTTTTTTTGCAGTTTTTTGGCAACCGAGAAAAAAAAAATCCTGTTACTAAACCATTTATAATATCATATATCTAAGTGTATATTCTGAAAGCTAATGAAATTCTGCATCTAACGATGTTAATTATAAGGCAATCACTGCTAAGTTATGGGAGTAGTCGTATTTTAAATCTTTTTTACTTCCGCGTGTCACAGTAACATCCCACCCTCCCTATCTTACACTTACGGCAATGTAATGTAGCGTAACGTAATCTAACGTAACGGTACTCGTGTCTTTAAAATGGAAGCCATCACAATGTGGTTAACTTTTTAACGTATACGTTCACTTAACGCAACAGTTGTACATGGGGAGGGGCATCATTACATCGCGTTTTTTGGTACAAATACATTGCAGGTCCATCACATCGCGTCCCTCCCCCCCTCTAAACACACAGCAAGCCCCACTCTGACATACAACCAATAGGAATGTAGAGGCGTATATATAAAATTACATCGCGTTTTGCTAGGATAGTGGGCCTGAGTGACCTGACTCAACTCAGATTCACTCTCCCCTCTGACTCTCACTTTGAAGATAGATTTATAGGATAGTGTGCCTGACTATCCCCTCTCTAGATCACTGTGAAGGTGGGGCTGGTTGAAAGAATAGTTTAACTTATTATAAACTTAAATCAACTTCACCACACGCGTTTTAGCCAGCCAATCATTTTTTGAGCCACGTCACCAGGAATATTTTGTACCGTACGTCATTTGTTTGTTATGGAACGCAGACACCTTCCTTGGTATAGTTTGTCGGCATCTCCCGAAATCTTACCAAAAGCGGCCTACAAATTATCAAAAATTACTTGAGATTTACAAATAATGAATGACTCACAAATTTGAACGAAAACGAATGCACACGAATAAATCAAACACTCAATTTACAAATAGAAACTAAATGATACACATAAAATAAAAAGCTTACATGTAACAATTAAACTCTTGTATTCTGCTGAATATTATGACATTGATTTACAAATGTCTGCATGAGAAGTAATAGCTACCCCCTCCCAACGCAACCCTCTCCAGGAATTTGTACTTTACAACCAGACATTCTAAAAGTATTATTATTATTACTGTATTACTATTATTATGTGTTCTGCCTTACAAGTCCATTCCTATGGTCAGTAGAAGCTCAAAGTATCTTCTTATTCAATTACAGTGTTTTGAAAACATTTATGTTTTGAGTATCCATGCATCTTCGAAACATCTATAGAATTTAACAATATCGGCCTACTTATTCAACATAAATGTCTATAAATAACGCAAACCAAGAAACTATGACCTAAAAATCCAAAATGACCAAAGAATGACTTTTAAAATTACGTTTCCACAACCAGGCTATGATGAATAGAACTTATATATACACGCATGAACATTGCCGGTGATATAACAAACATATGACATGATTGTCATTAAAATCTGGGCCCTGGCCTGTCTCGTGTGTGTCTTTATCCTCACGTGAGTCGGTCTGCGTTATCTCAAGCCGTGACCTTCCGTAACAAAACCACTTAGAAGTGCAGTGGAAGCCTCTGCTTGGTCAATAGGCCGTAACTCCAATGCCTCGACATGTTATCTTCCTAGGAAGAAAAGCTACTAGATCAACTTTCACGTATTCATACGTCAAGCCATGTGATCTGCAGCTGTCACTTAACAGTAATAATAATAATATTAATATTAATAAAATGTTATCATTGTTGACCGCAGCAAATAGGCCTATACATCACTTAATTGAAGTTTACCTCGTTGATCTTGAGGTAAAGTGCTCGCCTCTGAACCAGAGGTTTGTGGGTTCAAACCCAGTAGGGGTCGGCGGATATTTCTTGAGCGATGAGAATCCGTAGCACAACTTTCTTCGGGGGGGAAGTAAAGCCGTCGGTCCCATGTCTATTAGTGGAATGTAAAAGGAATGTATGCAAGAATACCTTTCCAGGTAAAATTGGTAGTCCCTTTCGCTCTCGCTCATAGAAATTATCGTGTGCTGGAAATGCACATTAGATATCTCAAATAAATTAAGAAAAAATTGTTTGCAAGACAACTGTGTAGTTCCATTGAAATAATAAAGTCTGAGGATTTAATTTTGGTACAGCAATGGATACCGCGTGCCACGATGGGCACGCGATTCACAGGTTAAGTATACATAGCCCAGGGCAATGCTTCTCAGACTTTCGTAAATCGCGTACCCTTTCCGGTGCCATGGTCAATTCAACGTAACCTTCTGGTCCTTCTAAATAACGTAAAAACTTAAGTTTAATTCGTTTATCATACAACATATATAGCTCGTGGTACGTCGTGTACCCCAGGGGGTACTTGTACCATGCTTGTACCACTGCTTACTAAACACTGTCCTAGCTCATGCCGCGGAAGGCGATGTGGGATTTGGAGGGGGGAGGGGAAGAAACATATTCCCAAAGATAATACGACAGTTATAAACTATAACAATCACTTGCATTGTCGCTTTGCTGCCTCAAACCGTTTACATCAAAATATAGTTTGGACATTATCGAGTATCATAGGACCTAACTGATTAGTTAGGCTACTTCATCCAGCTCGACCGAGAAGTTACCGTCCTTCATTCAGCTCGACTGAGAAGATACCTTCCTTAATACAGCTCGACTGAGAAGATATCTTCCTTCATTCAGCTCGACTGAGAAGATACCGTCCTTCATTCAGCTCGACTGAGAAGATACCTTCCTTCATACAGCTCGACTGAGAAGATATCTTCCTTCATCCAGCTCGACTGAGAAGATACCGTCTCTCATTCAGCTCGACTGAGAAGATACCTTCCTTCATACAGCTCGACTGAGAAGATACCGTCCTTCATTCAGCTCGACTGAGAAGATACCTTCCTTCATCTAGCTCGACTGAGAAGATACCGTCTCTCATTCAGCTCGACTGAGAAGATACCGTACTTCATCCAGCTCGACTGAGAAGATACCGTACTTCATCCAGCTCGACTGAGAAGATACCGTCCTTCATTCAGCTCGACTGAGAAGATACCGTCCTTCATCCAGCTCGACTGAGAAGATACCGTCCTTCATCCAGCTCGACTGAGAAGATACCGTCCTTCATCCAGCTCGACTGAGAAGATACCGTCCTTCATCCAGCTCGACTGAGAAGATACCGTCCTTCATCCAGCTCGACTGAGAAGATACCGTCCTTCATCCAGCTCGACTGAGAAGATACCGTCCTTCATCCAGCTCGACTGAGAAGATACCGTCCTTCATCCAGCTCGACTGAGAAGATACCGTCCTTCATCCAGCTCGACTGAGAAGATACCGTCCTTCATCCAGCTCGACTGAGAAGATACCGTCCTTCATCCAGCTCGACTGAGAAGATACCGTCCTTCATCCAGCTCGACTGAGAAGATACCGTCCTTCATCCAGCTCGACTGAGAAGATACCGTCCTTCATCCAGCTCGACTGAGAAGATACCGTCCTTCATCCAGCTCGACTGAGAAGATACCGTCCTTCATCCAGCTCGACTGAGAAGATACCGTCCTTCATCCAGCTCGACTGAGAAGATACCGTCCTTCATCCAGCTCGACTGAGAAGATACCGTCCTTCATCCAGCTCGACTGAGAAGATACCGTCCTTCATCCAGCTCGACTGAGAAGATACCGTCCTTCATCCAGCTCGACTGAGAAGATACCGTCCTTCATCCAGCTCGACTGAGAAGATACCGTCCTTCATCCAGCTCGACTGAGAAGATACCGTCCTTCATCCAGCTCGACTGAGAAGATACCGTCCTTCATCCAGCTCGACTGAGAAGATACCGTCCTTCATCCAGCTCGACTGAGAAGATACCGTCCTTCATCCAGCTCGACTGAGAAGATACCGTCCTTCATCCAGCTCGACTGAGAAGATACCGTCCTTCATCCAGCTCGACTGAGAAGATACCGTCCTTCATCCAGCTCGACTGAGAAGATACCGTCCTTCATCCAGCTCGACTGAGAAGATACCGTCCTTCATCCAGCTCGACTGAGAAGATACCGTCCTTCATCCAGCTCGACTGAGAAGATACCGTCCTTCATCCAGCTCGACTGAGAAGATACCGTCCTTCATCCAGCTCGACTGAGAAGATACCGTCCTTCATCCAGCTCGACTGAGAAGATACCGTCCTTCATCCAGCTCGACTGAGAAGATACCGTCCTTCATCCAGCTCGACTGAGAAGATACCGTCCTTCATCCAGCTCGACTGAGAAGATACCGTCCTTCATCCAGCTCGACTGAGAAGATACCGTCCTTCATCCAGCTCGACTGAGAAGATACCGTCCTTCATCCAGCTCGACTGAGAAGATACCGTCCTTCATCCAGCTCGACTGAGAAGATACCGTCCTTCATCCAGCTCGACTGAGAAGATACCTTCCTTCATACAGCTCGACTGAGAAGATATCTTCCTTCATCCAGCTCGACTGAGAAGATACCGTCCTTCATCCAGCTCGACTGAGAAGATACCGTCCTTCATTCAGCTCTGTAACCTACCCCAATCATTTCCCCACACAAATGATACTCAGAGGTAGGTACAAGAGAGTTATAAATCTATTAAGCAAAAACATGATACACCTCAATGAGGGAGAGGGACAAAGCAATTAGTACAAAACTTGGACGTAGCCCAAGGACAAAGGCATACAAAACCTGCCAGGGCCAGAAGGGCGCTAATACAATAAAAACGGGCTGGCGGCCCCATCGTTAGGTGCCCACAATGGCATCGTCCATCAATGCCGATATACCATAATTAAATTGGTCTCCTGTCAAGGTATGGTTTTAACCATAAAAAAAAAGAGCAAGACCTTGCCTAAGAATAAAGCTGAGAGAACAAGACATGTAGCCACAAATATGGTCGTAAAGCCAATCCAGTGACCCCTTAATACATGCACAGCCTAACGGCCCTAACGTTTACAAACCAAAATATTTGTAAGGTGATACCAAAGGGATTTCCTAACCATATTGATAAACTTCATACAAGGATTGTAGCCCCGTCTGGCTTGCTGTCCCTAAGTTAACTAACATAACAATAATTCAAGATGATAACAATAAAATGTCCCAACTTTAACAATAATAGTTTGTTAATGCAAAGAATGGGCATAAAACCCGTATGAGTGTCCGAGACGTTTAATTTTGAAAAGTAAATAGTTATAACCAGAGAAAATTTTGAATAATACGATGAGCCTACATAATGAATAGGCCTTTACCTCGTAAAGTCCAGAGTTCAATGCGTCTCTCTTCTCTGAACTCAGACCATTTATATATCATGATGATATGTGCTCCCAGAGCGTGGATAGGTTGGGAGGGGGAAATTTCTAGAACCTACACGTAGGCCAAAGAACACCAGTCACACAACTTAGTTCTAGAAGATTTTAGAACGCCCACTGCACACTCTCGGTGAAGTTCATTTGTTTGGAAGAAGGGAGGGGGGGAGCTGCCAAAATAGCCAGCAGTGAGGCTCGAAGACCGGCTCAGTAGAATGGTGATAGTCCAGCGGAGTGTTTCTTGGGTTTATTTCAAGTGCGGTCATAT
The DNA here is from genome assembly GCA_901482245.1 of Timema douglasi. Lineage (NCBI taxonomy): Eukaryota > Metazoa > Arthropoda > Insecta > Phasmatodea > Timematidae > Timema > Timema douglasi. Next base: position 81,274 of record CABEEJ010003140.1, read on the forward strand.
TACGTCAACAGCGTCAACAAGGGCTGGCCTTGGTGAGTGAAACCATTTCTTTCACATTAGGTTGTAATAAAGTTACAGCTCTACTGAGAAGATACCTTCCTTCATCCAGCTCGACTGAGAAGATATCGTCCTTCATTCAGCTCGACTGGGAAGATATCGTCCTTCATTCAGCTCGACTGAGAAGATATCGTCCTTCATTCAGCTCGACTGAGAAGATACCGTCCTTCATTCAGCTCGACTGTGAAGATACCGTCCTTCATTCAGCTCGACTGAGAAGATACCGTCCTTCATTCAGCTCGACTGAGAAGATACCGTCCTTCATTCAGCTCGACTGAGAAGATACCGTCTCTCATTCAGCTCGACTGAGAAGATACCGTACTTCATCCAGCTCGACTGAGAAGATACCGTACTTCATCCAGCTGGACTGAGAAGATACCGTCCTTCATTCATCTCGACTGAGAAGATACCGTCTTTCATTCAGCTTGACTGAGAAGATACCGTCCTTCATTCATCTCGACTGAGAAGATACCGTCTCTCATTCAGCTTGACTGAGAAGATACCGTCTCTCATTCAGCTCGACTTAGAAGACACCATCCTTCATCCAGTTTGACTGAGAAGATACCGTCTCACATTCAGCTCGACTGAGAAGATACCGTCTCTCATTCAGCTCGACTGAGAAGACACCGTCTCTCATTCAGCTCGACTGAGAAGACACCGTCCTTCATCCAGTTCGACTGAGAAGATACCGTCTCTCATTCAGCTCGACTGAGAAGATACCGTCTCTCATTCAGCTCGACTGAGAAGATACCGTCCTTCAATCCAGCTCGACTGAGAAGATACCGTCCTTCATCTAGCTCGACTGAGAAGATACCGTCCTTCATCCAGCTCGACTGAGAAGATACCGTCTTTCATTGAGTTTTATTTGAAATGCTTTCATCTTAACAGTCCAATATCATTAGAAAGTCTTCCCGTCTCCTTGATATGTAGTCTTCATTCACGAATATGCCTATATCTGAAGAAATGGTCCTAAGGTTTCTATGAGCTCCTATATTTCACTTCCAGACAAACACTTTATCAAACAGAATGTCATCTAAACATTCGTTATATATATATATATATGGAGAAACCAGAGACTTAACTGCCTCCAGAAGTTGTGTGAAGGCGTGGTTGGGAGATAAGCTCCTTATATGTTTTGTGAACACGCTGGAGACGTTAATGGCCGTATCTCTCGCTAGCCCAGGCGGTGTTCCGACTGCAACGTCCGCCATTGATCCAGTACACTAGCTACCCTGTACAGTCAGTTCAACGCTAGCTAGCTACCTTGAACAGTCAGTTCAACACTAGCTAGCTACCTTGAACAGTCAGTTCAACACTAGCTAGCTACCTTGAACAGTCAGTTCAACACTAGCTAGCTACCTACCTTGTACAGTCATTTAAATACTAACTAGCTACCCTGTACAGTCAGTTCAACGCTAACTAGCTACCTTGTACAGTCAGTTCAACACTAGCTAGCTTGTACAGTCAGTTCAACACTAGCTAGCTTGTACAGTCAGTTCAACACTAGCTAGCTTGTAAAGTCAGTTCAACACTAGCTAGCTTATACAGCCAGTTACACACTAGCTAGCTTGTACAGCCAGTTACACACTAGCTAGCTTGGACAGTTAGTTAAACACTAGCTAGCTACCTACCTTGTACAGTCATTTAAACACTAACTAGCTACCTTGTACAGTCAAATAAACACTAGCTAGCTACCTTGTACAATCATTTAAACACTAACTAGCTACCTTGTACAGTCATTTAAACGCTAACTAGCTACCTTGTACAGTCATTTAAACGCTATTATTGGTTCATCCTAACCTGATACCGGAAGTAAACAAACATTTCCATAGCACTACGGAAGGAAATACATGATTGGTGGAACACCTGTGCAATATTTTAATTAGGCGGGTCCATGTATAGTCAGTATCATAGTAAAGTAGGTCGCTACGAATTTATGTATTTTTAGTGCTTTTAAATTTCCTGTCTTATGTTTAAAAAAGCTCGGGACAGACTCGGCAAACGCCGTAAATACACATGAAGCACTCAACACTCACAATCATCACTTAACGTTGCCGAGATGAACTGTCGACTAACCGTTGCTGCTTGACGTTTACATATGATAAAGACTGTACCAGTGGGTGCCTTACCGCTGAGTCAGGAGTTTGTTGGTATTCGAAAAGCGCTTGCAAAGCTTAAAGTATAATTACTAAATCAAATGAAGGGATAATTTTAGCTATATTAATCATAATTTTCTAATGTTATTTTAAAACAAGTTTAATACAAAATAAAGGAGGGTCTATATAGTGAAAGGATAACATTGACAGTCCGTTCATTAGCAAATCAGGACATAAACTTCCACGTGGCTTTGTTTACATTAGGTCAACTTAAAGTGAGTCAATAATAGCTACCTTGTAACGTCAGCTCAACGCTGACTAGCAACCTTATACAGTCAGTTCAACACTAGCTAGCTACCTTGTACAGTCTGTTAAACACTAGCTAGCTACCTTATACAGTCAGTTCAACACTAGCTAGCTACCTTGTACAGTCAGTTCAACGCTGGCTAGCTACCTTGTACAGTCTGCTAAACACAAGATAGCTACCTTGTACAATCTGTTAAACACTAGCTAGCTACCTTGTAACGTCAGCTCAACGCTGGCTAGCTACCTTATACAGTCAGTTCAACACTAGCTAGCTACCTTGTAACGTCAGTTCAACACTAGCTAGCTACCTTGTACAGTCAGTTCAACGCTGGCTAGCTACCTTGTACAGTCTGCTAAACACAAGATAGCTACCTTGTACAATCTGTTAAACACAAGATAGCTACCTTGTACAGTCAGTTCACACATTATTTATTTGTAGGAACGCAGGCACTTTGATCAACACGAGCTCGTTTTATATTTCAATATCTCTCTCATATATCGGATGACCTTGACCAACAAAGCTTAGACCAGATTTCTGATGGTTCATTGCCAACTCGTTAACCATACGTATATATGATTTCAATAAACACCGGCATTTATAACCTGTTCGACAAGAGTACTTTATTGTGGGTTCTATACAAGATTATAGTAATTGTTGTGAAAACAGTAACCTAATTTTAATGTATAATCTCTTTTATCGACACTCCTCCTCTCTCTCTTTTCTCCTGCAAAGAAAGGTATTATCCTAATGACGCCACTGGTTTGTAAAAGCTGGGTGTAATCGGGCCCGGTCATCAGTGGGTCACGTTCCTTGACTTGATTCTCTCTCAGTTCCTCTCCAATTCCCCTGATGCTGGCTTATTCCACGGTCTACTTTCACAGGCATACCCCTGGCTCAAGGGCCACATTCAGAATCTTATTTATAAGAACGGGTCGCTAAATAATATGTTACTATCCTGAAGACGCAATTCATTTTCATTTTTTGTGTGTAGACCACATACAGTAGCCCCACGGCTTCTTTGGTGCTGACTGACAGCTCACAGCTGACTTCTGACAGTCAACATTTAGGTATATACCTAAATTTTGACTGTCATAAGTGACAGCTGCAAAACACATGTTTTTGCAGATCATCTCGTTCGGCGTAGGGATCCGTAATTTGGTCTGGTAACTTTTCAAAGCTGTCATTCAGCACCAAAGAAGCCATGGGGCTACTTGTACAAATCTAGACAATATACAAAATTAAGTGAATTGCTAACTGCATAAAGGAAATATTTCCACAAAATACGTAAATTGGGTTATTTACAAACTCTGGCTCAGTGGACATAGCCATTGTTCTGCGTGCTGTAAGATACCATTGTGCGACGTCACTTGTTTTAGCACCGCGTCTCTCACTACCCGTCCAGGTTATATACCTATGCACTCACACTAATTGGTTAGGGATAGGTAAGGCTTGATTGAGATTAAGTGCACCCGCAATTGTGTGGGGAAGAGTGGAAAACCATTTAGGAAAACCCCCTTCAGTGCACTAGACTGGAATTCAAATCTCGATATCCCGGTATTCGGCAGCTTAGTCCAACACGAGAGTAGAGCGTCATACCACACGGCCACCGAAGCGGGTGACGTCACTTTAAAATTGACGTTTACCGCAGACAAGGAACAAATCCTAGTTGTTTTTTTGTTTCTTCTGAAACATTTGTTTTTTCAGACATGTTTCCTTTCTTCGGTTGTCAATTCAATTGTTTATCCAATAAAATAGTAAGATGAATGCGATTTTTTTCATATTGTCTTTCCTCGTTTCTTTAATGCCAGGGGTAAATTTGGTAGTCGAGAATATTAAAACTGCTTGTAAATGTTCATCGTTAGGGGCCAATGCTTGATCGTAAGGAGTTTTAGTCAAGATCAAAGAAAATGTTTGTTCACATAAAAACGTTGATCCTAAAATAGGCAGCATTTTATCCAGAAATATCTTTTGAATGGCAGAATAAGTGCATTTCTTCAAGACGCTGCGATTCCCTTAAATCTTGACGACCGTGCAGGTCAGTAATCACCTAAGTTGAAGTTCACACTTTGATTTATGATTAATAGAAATTGTATTTACCACATAGTACTATAGCTATAGCGTACTGAAAAAGACTTGATGGACCTCATGCGTCCCGCGGGCCGTAATTTGCTCAGAGATGCTGGAGTTTCATTTGTGGCAACGCTCGACAAAATGGAACACCTTTCCCTGGTTAGAGCGCAGGTTTGCGGGACAGAGATCCGACCCGCGTTTTAACCGATGAAACATTTTTGTATAAAATAATATTAATAATATTACTAGAACCCGCCTCGGTGGCCGCATGGTCTAAGGCGTTACTCTCACAATAGACTGGACTGCCGGTGTCCCGGTCGGTTTTACTGAAGGTGATTTTTTCTAAATGGTCCCCCCCCCCTCTCTATCTCTCTATACACGCCAATTCGGGTACATTTTCTCTAAATTCAACCGTACTTATCCCTAATACACTAGCGTAACTAGTACATAAGCGTATGACCCGAACGGGTAGTAAGAGACGGTGGTAAAAATTACATACCGTAAGTGAGCATTAAAAACATAGCGACCGCAAACACAAGCCATGCCACAGGGAAAGTGACTGCTGAAACATATGACATACTTAGGTAGGCCTACTCACTGTATGTACAAACACTATTTCCCAAAATTCTTTCATTTTTATTTAAGGTGCGGCAGATCGGAGCGCGGGTACTTTTACACTTTTTATAGAATAAAAATTGTTTGGCAAAAATAAATCAAATATTTCTCCAGTAGCAACATAGAGTTTAGTTTTCTGCACATACTAATATAAACAGATGGTGAATATCTTTCAAGAATGTCCTAGAATGTTGCCAACACTTTTTAAATAAAGATAAAAGGTTTTGACAAAAATCTAGGACATCCTTGACAGATATTGAAGATCTGTTGATATTAGCATCTACAGAAAACTATAAACTCTATGTTTCTACTGGAGAAATATTTGATTTATTTTGTCAAAAAAATGTAATGCTATAAAAACAGTAAAATTACTCGCGCTCCGATCTGCCGCACCTTAAGGCGATTGGCCCTTTTCATTTGGCGTGGAAATTCAGAGCCGTGGGAACAAACGGTTATCAAGAATGTTTATTGTTTTGCTATTATTATTTTTTTGGAAACGGTTTGTTCAAGAATAGAAGCAGGTTGATTAAGTTATACTTTTTATATACACACCTCCTCTATAATTTTAACAGTAATCAAATATCGATACAATTTACATATTTCAATAGAAAACTGTCGGCTTCGTAACAAAACATAAGAAAATGTGACAAATGATAAACATCGATACGTTTTATTAGAAGGGGTGTTGAAAATATTAACATAAACATTTTACGCGTTCTCGAGAAAACTGATAATTCCAAACTATGATTTTCCCGCAAGACTTCATAAAATGTACCTTTCATAAGAATGGATATAAATAAATACTCCTGGTATGACCGGGGATTGATGTATTGAGAATATTATTTATGTCTGCCCCAATAGAGGTACTGGTGGCTGGCTACGTAAGTAATATTCCCTGACCTTGTTATGGATCAAGTGATGCACCTGACAAGTGACATCTCTTCTCAGTTAAACTTTGCTCTCTCGCAATTCAGAGCTCATACTATACTGGGAGTGATATGAGAAATGTCAGATGGAAGTAAAACTGTAACTATACTGGGAGCGATATGAGAAGTGTCAGATGGAAGTAAAACTGTAATTATACTGAGAGTGATATGAGAAATGTCAGATGGAAGTAAAACTGTAACTATACTGAGAGTGATATGAGAAGTGTCAGATGGAAGTAAAACTGTAACTATACTGGGAGCGATATGAGAAGTGTCAGATGGAAGTAAAACTGTAACTATACTGGGAGCGATATGAGAAGTGTCAGATGGAAGTAAAACTGTAATTATACTGGGAGCGATATGAGAAGTGTCTGGTGGAAGTGAAGGTGTAACTATACTGAGAGCGATATGAGAAGTGTCTGGTGGAAGTGAAACTGTAACTATACTGAGAGTGATATGAGAAGTGTCAGATGGAAGTGAAACTGTAATTATACTGAGAGTGATATGAGAAGTGTCAGATGGAAGTAAAACTGTAATTATACTGAGAGCGATATGAGAAGTGTCTGGTGGAAGTGAAACTGTAACTATACTGAGAGTGATATGAGAAATGTCAGATGGAAGTGAAACTGTAACTATACTGAGAGTGATATGAGAAGTGTCAGATGGAAGTAAAACTGTAATTATACTGGGAGCGATATGAGAAGTGTCTGGTGGAAGTGAAGGTGTAACTATACTGAGAGCGATATGAGAAGTGTCTGGTGGAAGGAGAAACTATAATGGATACTGGGAGCTATATGAGAAGTATATGGGGAAAGTCAAGGTGAAACTATATTTGATCCTTACCGTGTTTTTATTATTTTATTGCAGTTATTTTACTTGTACTTTACAAACCATTTAATCCTATGATCACATGAATCGCTCACACTTGTAATCGAACCGTTTCACTTAAACTGTGTATAGAGGTGTATTTCTTTACACCAGCTAATAGGGGTCTAGCAAGCTGAACCTTTTACTGGCAAGGTTGGCGCAGGGGTGGTGTGGCGGACTAAACTGCAAGAACTCTTTAAATCCCAACCGGGTGCACTCGACCGAGTTTATTTTTATATTGTTGCTAGGCTGGTGCATTTCCTTATAGTTAACCCTTCCCGTCCAGCCATTGTCAACTGGTTGGTGCATTTTGCTGGCAATGTATGTATGTAAGTGATGTGCTGGGGTATGAAAGTCCTGCCGGCAAGCTGGACGAACCAGCGTTTCAATTTTTGTCCTATATCTAAGGCAAGATTGACCACGCGAAAACAAGAGACTGACGCTGTTTTACAATAGTAATCATACATTTGCCTCACATACGATATCCAGTGCAGTATTATTCACAGTCCCAAGGTCATAGGTTCGGTCCTGACCAGACTTTTTAAGGCTAGCTTTATGGCGGCTGCCTTGCCTGATTGGTCGCTTATTCACCAGCCGTGACCTTGGTCAGTCGGTGGTTCGGTCGTGTTAGTTCCAGACGTGGCCGCTTGAGTGATCTGTTTGCCTTGAAACGTCGAAACAACGGGACAGTTTCAAGTGCCAAGTATAGGGGGGTAGGCAGAGTGGTAGAAAGACAAAGTGGTAGACAATAAACGTGTCAACAAAATGTAAACACATATTTGAAAGCCTAGGTGGGTCAAGTGACTGACAGGACTTGGAAAAAATAAAAAAAAAGATTATTTTATGTAAAGTTTCCTTATTAAAAATGTACCGGGAAATGTTAATCCATACTCCTGGGTTACTGGCGCCCGGGACCTATCACTCTCTTCCAATCTTCTCACGGATGCAAACACAGTGAGACAGATCTCTGAGAACGGTAAAGGCATATCACACAGTGGGACAGCTCTCTGAGCACGGTAAGGACATATCACACAGTGGGGCAGCTCTCTGAGCACGGTAAGGGCATATCACACAGTGGAGCAGCTCTCTGACCAAGACAAGGACATATCACACAGTGGGACAGCTCTCTGAGCACGGTAAGGGCATATCACACAGTGGGGCAGATCTCTGAGCTCGGTAAGGACATATCACACAGTGGGACAGCTCTCTGACCAAGACAAGTACATATCACACAGTGGGGCAGCTCTCTGAGCAAGGCAAGTACATATCACACAGTGGGGCAGCTCTCTGACCAAGACAAGTACATATCACACATTGAGACAGCTCTCTGACCAAGACAAGTACATATCACACAGTGGGGCAGCTCTCTGACCAAGACAAGTACATATCACACAGTGCGGCAGCTCTCTGAGCACGGTAAGGACATATCACACATTGAGACAGCTCTCTGACCACGATAAGGACATATCACACAGTGGGGCAGCTCTCTGACCAAGACATGTACATATCACACAGTGGGGCAGCTCTCTGACCAAGACAAGTACATATCACAGAGTGGGACAGCTCTCTGAGAACGGTAAGGACATATCACACAGTGGGGCAGCTCTCTGAACACGGTAAGGACATATCACAGAGTGGGACAGCTC
>CABEEJ010003141.1:0-89819 GCA_901482245.1 Timema douglasi
CTTTCAGCACCGCATTCTTGCTATGATTGAGATGAATGATTTACGAAGTCGTACTCAGTGAACAGGAAAACTAACTTTAGCTAATAAAGTTGGGGAAACGAAAAGAAACGGTGCTACAGTTCTCACTGTCTCCTCTTCCTCTTTACATCCACCTCCCTCTCCATACCCCCCAATTCTTTGTCGTTAGAAGTAAGAGATAGTTTATAAGGCAGCGAGTTTATGTCTTGGAAGTCAATCTCGTAAGATCGTATTATTTTCATTTCTATAGCTCAATAGAGATTAAAAGTGAAATCATGGTAGGATGGTAGGTATGTTATGACGATTACTAAGGATACTGAAGATACTTGCATATATTCACATGTGAACTCATATATCCTGCAACTATCACAATAACTAATAATATCAAATTGTTTTTAAAATAATAAATACAAAATAATTACAATTTGAAAATAGTTTGTATACGTTCTAAGCCTACCTTCATCCCGCAATTTTACTATGGGGAAAAGATTTAAGAGTTAATTTGGTTTAAGGCATAAAAAATCATATGTAGAAACAAATATTTTTAAAATAAACCATATGTAGATTGTCATAATATGGGGATGTTGAAATGATCCTCAAAGAAAAATACTCTTTGAGGTTACTGATATTGTAGAGTCAGTCGTTAAGAACAGTAGCTATAATTTGTAGTACTTACTTTTATCCCAGTCGTTTTCGTGGTATTTGAAGTTTAAATTAAACACAACTCCATTCATTTAACGACCTCATGGGCTTTGAAATTTAATCGTCTAGGCAATTTATTGGATTTAAACCCCTACTAATAAGAATCCAAAATATTCAACAAATACAAACACTTAACTACTCTATGGACCTAAGGTGAGGGATGTAGGGAACGTGAGAAAAGGTCACTGTTTTTGCAAGTTTTATATCAAATCTTTTTTGGCCTAAATTTAAAAAAAACTGTTCCAGTAGAAATATAAGAGTTTAATTTTCATCACATGGTGCCCTCAACAGTACTTGAATATCTTTCAAGGTTGTCCTGAATTTCCATGAAAATCTTTCCTCGTCATTTAAAAAGTTTGTCATCTAATGCCGCTATGCTCATGGCAGATATTCAAACACTGTTGATATCAAAATGTGAAGAAAATTAAACTCTATATTCTAATGGGTACATATTTTATTTATGTTTGCTATAAAAACTTCAAAAACACTCCCCTTGTCTCGCGTTCCTTACATCCTCACCTCAACATCACAATGAACCCTTCATTTACTGTGTAAGCTAACAAGATAATCTGAAATTATTCCATTATGATACAGCTTATACGTGGGTTTGCACGTTAAATACCTCGAAATTACTTTATAGCTTCAGCCCGAAAGCTAATTATAGGCTTATTGGCCGAGCTGTCGCCGTACGGTGGCAAACATGGTGCCAACATTTTCTGATAGAGGGTGTCATATAGTCAGCACTACAAACTCTTCAGCTGTTAATTACAGTTTTCTATATCGGAGCCGCTACTTCTGTATTCAAGTAATTCCCATTTGACCTCGTTCTAGACCCACCACTCACAGACAAATCTGGAATTACCAGGGTTCGAACCGGGGACCTTTGAGCCATGAACTCTGACCATTAGACCACAAAGTTGGTCAAATTAAAATAGAAAAGTTACTATTTGATCTGTGTGTGAAATGAATATTAAACAGGAGTATGTGTTGTGTGTTGCCAGTGTGAGGAACGTCTGTCGAGCGGTGACATCGCGGTGTTCGCGTCCCGTGCCGGTCCCAACACGTGCTGGCACCCCTCCTGCTTCAACTGCCACGTGTGCAAGGAACTTCTCGTCGACCTCATCTACTTCTACAAGGAGGGCAAGCTCTACTGCGGCCGCCATCACGCCGAGACACTCAAACCGCGGTGCTCCGCCTGCGACGAGGTCAGTCCTTGTTTCATCCTCACCTCTGTACTGTAATAACAACGTGTAAGGGTACGGCCAGACTGAGCGAGCGAATAAAATAGAACACATTGGTTATAACGAGAGGTGGCCAGACTGGAGCGTGCTAGCGCGTGATCGAGCCGGTACAGTCTAGTTTACAGGCGCTAGGCAATATTATTGTGTTTTGGTTCATTGAGTGCTAGGAAAACTTCTCATTTTGACATTTTTATTACTATCGATAGGTTTAACAGACTTGCTACTAACGGCATAATTTAATTGGTAAGGCCATAAACCATGCATATATATATGTAAAGCTAGCATGTTAAAATACTTCAATATTATAATCAAAGTAGGCCTTTACAAATAAGAATCATCGTTAGCGTGGAGAGAGGATGAGAAAACAACAACAATAAATCACTTGTCAAAAACCACCCTTAGTTCACTAAGCAAAGATTCGAACCTTTGCCTCCTCGTCAACAACTATCGAGAGCTATTTGCTAATCACGCGCTCGCTCGCTCGCTCGCACGCTTGTTAGTTTGGCCGAACTATAACCTTATAGCTAGACCAGCAGGGATGGCCGTACTCTCAAAGTGTAACCCTATAGCTAGACCAGCAGGGCTGACCGTACTCTCAAAGTGTAACCTTATAGCTAGACCAGCAAAGCTAGACCAGCAGGGCTGGCCGTACTCTCAAAGTGTAACCCTATAGCTAGACCAGCAGGGCTGACCGTACTCTCAAAGTGTAACCCTATAGCTAGACCAGCAGGGCTAGCCGTACTCTCAAAGTGTAACCCTATAGCTAGACCATCAGGGCTGGCCGTACTTTCAAAAGTGTAACCCCATAGCTAGACCAGCAGGGCTGACCGTACTCTCAAAGTGTAACCCTATAGCTAGACCAGCAGGGCTGGCCGTATTCTCAAAGTGTAACCCTATAGCTAGACCAGCAGGGCTGGCCGTACTTACTCGACTTTGAAATGGAGGTGGATGTCAGTAAGTACTCAACACTAAATATTGAGCTAGAGAGTAAGGTCACCTCCCTGACTGTCAAGTTTGAGACCATTTGCTAAACTCGACTGTCGAGATGTGACGCTACACGGAGTATTCCATCGCGTCCTTATTAGCGATTAGTTGCGGACGAGCGATATCCGCGCCCTTCATCGTACCTGTCTGTGCGACATCGAACTTGATCGATCATTAAAACTCCGAGAAACAACCCGCATGAAATCGATTCCTGGGCGCGATCCGGTCCAGAGACGTGATTCAATGACGAGCCAAGCTCGCTAGTTCTTCTCTCATCTTCTTTTCTGAGCTGACAGCTCAGATCTGTTAGAGAGAGTGGGTTTCTTTGAGGTGACTGATGTTGAATGAGTTGGGCACCTTGACATAATCAACAGAATCCAATCTGTAGCCGGGGGTGGCGGGGTTTGGGGGTTAAGCCCCCCTCCCCAAAATGTATGAACAATACATATATATGGCTTTATTAATGGTTCAAACAATATCAAAATTAAGATACAAGTACAAATTAAGGGGCTGTGTTACAAAAAAAAAACACTTCAGAGAGCTTCTAGAGTTGTTTAATATTTATAAATTTTTCTAACCTTCGGCAGTTAGGGGGTTATGGTGCCATAAAAACACTTCAGATAGCTTCTAGAACTGTTTATCATTTATAATGTTTTCTATCTTCCAGCAATTGGGGAATTTGCCCACCAAACCCTCCCTGCAATGATTGGCTGGCTACGGCCTTGACGTAGCCTGGTCTACATTGGAAGAACCTTAGCTGACAATTTAAAAAACTTCCTCTGCTTTGAAGTACCTATTCATACCTACGAGTCATATAATACTGGAGTTGACCTTTTTGACGGTTGTAAGATAAAAATGAGGTCTTTGTCGCTTATGTAGACTATAAAGGAAATATCAACAAATTTGCGTGGAGGGAAAGTGAGAACATTTTTAGGAAAAAAAACACTCTCAATACACCCAACTAGGATTCGAATTCCGACGTCCAATCACAAGCAAGTTTGACTAGATTAGCCTGTTGACTATAGGAGCCTTTAGTCCACGTGCCCGCGATGCGAGTAAAAAAATAATCGCGTTAAAAACTTATTGCTTGACAAATAAAGTTTCCCCGGATCAAGTTGTCAATCCATAATACTTGTTTAAATTATAATTATAATTATAATCACATCACCCACATTAGTGATTGCGTTACTCCCGCATTAGACTGGTCTGCCGATGTCGAGGAGATTGGGGCTCGAATCCTGGTTGGATGTACTGCGGGTGGATTTTACTAAAACTGTTTTCCCATTCTCCCTCCACGCAAACGTAAGTACACTTCCTCTAAATTTAACCTTCTCCTTTCCTAACTCACTAGCGTAATTAGTACATATGCGAATAGCCCGAATGTGTAGTAAGACGTGGTGCTAAAAAGAATAACGCATGCGCAAAGTATCAAAGTAGACTGTCCGTGTGACTGCAGATAATCTTGGCGGACGAGTGCACGGAGGCGGAGGGTCGTGCGTGGCACATGAAGCACTTTGCCTGCTTCGAGTGCGACCGCCAGCTGGGCGGACAGCGCTACATCATGAGGGATGGACATCCCTACTGCTTGCACTGCTTCGACGCCATGTTCGCGGAATACTGCGACTCTTGTGGCGAACCCATCGGCGTCGACCAAGGTAGGCCCCCTGACCACTTCACTATTCTAAACTCTTTTTTTACATTAACACATAGATAGATCACAGTAATCATAAAAATTGTCCGCCTTAAGATTATGATGAATCTTAAAGTTGTATGTGCCCTTGATCTAAAATATGTGGGACTTACAATTTTGTATACCCCTCTCTATCTGTAGCGTGGCTTAATCTTGATTGGGATTCTAGCTCTATAATTAATAGTAATTTAATTATGAGTGATTTTTGAAAGTTTGAAATTTTTGTAAATGGCTTTAACAATTTTGTTTAAAATAATTGTCTGTAGAGTATTAAAAATAAAGTAAGTTTTCCCTGAAAATTATTCATACATGTGTAGTTTGCTAGTGACTAATTTTTAACATATTTTTTAAGTTTTTGAAAATGTGCTTTATTATTTTGTTCAAAATGTAAATCTGGGAAGTATTTTATATTATATATCAAATTGTATACATTATAAATGTAACACAACTAACGTCGCTTGATGTTAAGTTCGCGAGACCGTCTGATGGGGCAGTATATGCTACACACATTGTTGTCACAAGCGCTAAAGTAAGGATTCATCTATTTCTAATGGAAGGACATGTGTATGTAGATCCCCCACTTGATATTAACGGTCACGTAGGGTAATTGTACGCTGCTTGTATAACCCACTATCGCATGTCTCGAAATGCACGGTGGCCTTTTTGAACACCTACTTTAACTATCGAATGCTTACTTTTTTAGATATAGCAAGACCAACCATGCTAATTGTCCATGTTAATTTCCTTGCCATGAGGCGATTGTGTGTATGTATCCTTACCCCACTTGATGGTGTTTACAATTTGGAAGTCTATTGTGATAAATTTTCTGTTTGTTTTGCTTTAATAAATCGCTCTTTAATGAGGGGATTGCTTGGATTTTTATAAACCTGTTAAAAGTCTAAAACTATGCTACACTAGGAACTATTTATCAAATAAATATTTAGGATTAAATAGAATAAATATGTATAAATTACTTGGCTTGATGAAACAAGTGACAATGTTAATCTACTGTCTCAGAGAAGCGCATCAAACAAATTATAATCTAAAGCATTGCAGACTCTGTCATCTTCGCTCCAACAGTTTATTGAACTTTGACTTGTGTCCTAGAATAAATATTTGTATTAGTGTGTAATGAATATGGTTACCATAGAAGTGATCAAACTAATAGGAATTATTGAAATGTAATTTATTTCTTGGGAAATTACCCTTAACTTAATTTGTTGACTTTTGACAATTTGTAATGATCGGCAAGGAATTTTTCCCAAGAAACTCGGCAGGACTTTTTGTTACCTCGCCCCTCAGATGTGTAATGTTCATGTGTGTGTTGCAGGTCAGATGAGTCACGAGGGACAGCACTGGCACGCTACAGAACAGTGTTTCTGTTGCCACACCTGTCACTCCTCGCTACTAGGCCGACCTTTTCTACCCCGGCGGGGCTCAATCTACTGCTCCATAGCCTGCAGCAAGGGGGAGCCCCCCACGCCATCGGACAGCTCGGGACCCGGACCCAGACCCAGTCACCGGCACCGCGCTGCCAGCAACAGGCCACCTTCAGATGCAGGCTCCAGCACACCGCCTCCCTCACCCGGCCGCTCCCGCCGTACCATCCCCGCCTCGCCTGCTTCCTCATCTGCCCCCTCCTCTCCACCTGGCCAGCTGCACTGTGGCAAGTACTCTAGAAACCACAGCTTGCCACGTAGCCCCCCTCTCGTACGCTCCCCGAAGATGGGGCGGCGTGCCCTGCAAAGAAGTGCCAACAAGTCCCTACCACCCCCACCCCCACCGCCCCCGTTACCAGTTAGTGAGCCGCCCCCAGATGAGGACTACTTGGCACGTGGGTCCAACCTCCCGGGAACACCCTCCAGCAAGGGGTTGGACCGCGTGCTGCTGGAGAGGAACCTGGAGAGGCTTTTGTCCGAGCATGGAAGCAGCGCTGCTGTTGCCACGGAGATCCAGGGAACTAGCCCGGATCTAGAGAGACTCCTCCACGCGCGGGACAGAAGCCGGGAGCCCCTGCACCTCGCAGACCTCAACCTCAGCCTCGACTCCTGGCAGCCTCCCAACAACTGCACCGACATAGCTTGCGGCCATGCAGCATCCATGCCTGAGTTGACGGCGCCCCCACCCCCTGAGACGCCCACCTCCCCCTGCAGGAAGGGGAAGGGGAAGGGACAGCTTAGTGTAAGGTTCCAAGGTCAGGAAATGCAGGAAGAAGAATGTATAGTGGAAGCTGAGGAAGTAGCATCGTGCAGTTCCCAGCGTCAAAGGACTTTCCCCCGCAGTAGAAGCTACTCTGGTCGCTCTAGGCACCACAGAGATTGTGGCGATGGTGACAATGAAAGTAGAAGGAATCGGCCTCGAGGCCCGCGCAAGACGACATCTGAGAGCCACGTGCCGAGTGGTAGTAGAGACTATAGAGACCTAGCCAGGGATGACGCAGACAGTTACTGCTCCACGTGTTCCTCAAGCTCAAGTAGTGATGACTATGCGTATGAGTTACCACCACGAAGAGCGTATGGCGGTGTTAGGATATCGTATGTGCCCAACGATGCACTGGCATGTGCCAGACGCCAACAGGCTGTAGCCGCGTCTTCTACTAGCCCTCGTTCCCCCAGCAAGAAGGGAGGAAATAACACTGAGGACAAGGATAAGAACTGCATTATTTCCTGATCTTTGGTGTGGTTTCAGAAAGCATTTGAAACCTTCTACTGAACCAACTGTTAAAGTACAATGTTTACCATTTGAGGAACAGATTTAAACTGTGACAAATAACTTACCTGAAAGTATTGTGTAAGATTTAATGTTCATCCACACACACACACACACACACACACAAAAGTTCTTGATAGTCTCTACCTAAATAACACTTGGCCATAAAATCCACATGTTGAAATTTAAACGATTTTCAACATGGCCTATGTATGATACAATGTTGTGTAATTTAGAACTTGCAGATTCAATTAAAATATTTGGGACTCTGAACTACTGTCATCCAAACTTCTCGCATGTTCTGGTTACCGGTATATCTAGTATCAAGTGCTCAGGCTTGCTGTTGAATGATTTTTTTTTGTAAGTTGAAATAAAAACATTATTTTGTTATAAATATTATAGAATTTTCAGTTTAACCCACTGTACCCTTTAGATAAAATTAAAATAGTAAGATAATTTTTGCCTACAGGCTTTCATGATGGTATAAAGCTTGCAAAATGCACACACATTCATTAACGTTTCTAAGTACAAGTTTTGATTCTTTAGTCACATATCCACCAAACTAACAAATAATATTGAATAACAATTAATAATTATTACTATTACATATGCCCATAATCACACACTATTTTGTGATTGAATTTTAATTTACTAAGTATGTATTGTTTTTAAACCGGCTTTGTGGTCTCTCTGGTGGTCATAGTTCATGGCTACAGATCCAGAGGTGCCAGGTTCAATTCCGAAACTTCCAGATTATTCTGTGATGCATTAGGTCTGAAATGAGGTCAACTGAGCATCATGAGGACACTTGAGTAGCTAGTTGAATAAAGAAGTAGCGGCTCTGGTCTAGAAAACTGAGGTTAAAGGCCAGTGGGTTTGTTGTGCTGACCACATGACATCCTCTATGTAAAAATGTTTGGTACTATCTTCACCAACATGTGGCGGCCACCTGTTCTGTATAGTTTTCTTGCGGGTTGACACCATAGAGTTTTTATTATTGTTCTTTAGGAAAACCTATTTTCATTTGTTGAGGTACATTATGTAATATAGGTACCTATATAAGAAGGTACAGAAAAGAAGGATAGAAACAAATAAAAGGAACAAATACAATATGTAATTTACATGATAAGAGAAACGCAATTCTAAATTTAACACTGGCTGCCTGTTGAAGGAAATCAAGCATTACCACTCAATCCCTCCTGGCAAGTTCTGCTAAAAAGAAACCTAGGTTGAGGGATTGAGCGATAACAATCAATTTTCTTCAAGGGGGAGGCATTACCCTATTATTGGTGGTTTGCTTGTTAAAAGTGATCACATTTTGGGAACTTTGAAAATTTAGAATATCCTTAAGTCCTTTAATAGTCTATTAAATGTTATAATAATATTTGAGACAAGTAACAGTACTTTTGATTTCTACTTACATTTTAAAATCCATATTAAATCTGCCAATTATTGTAATTATCTTTAATTATTTTTCTTTTTCATCAAATAGACACCCTTTTAAAATGATTCATGGTGCTTAAGTTAAGCGTGCCATTTTCAAAAGATCTTTAACAATTCCATGTTCAAAATATCAGAAAATTTTATCAAGTCAGAAATACTGTTTTTAGTATTGTTAATAAGTTAAAACAAGAGCAAAAATGTAATTTGATTAAAATTAATTTTGATTTCCATAACACAGAATTTTTCACCAAGCTATGCATTTTGTATAACAAATAAACTCCAAACCCATTCAGCTGTCCACACGTTTAATACTATCTACAATCCATCATACAACTAGATATTATTCCTTTTGAATAGAAATGGGTCGAATACCAGATTTCTCTGATCCAAATCTTAAACTTTCTTTCGAAACTTGAATCTTTAAACAATTTTATTTTATTTATTTAGGGTATAAAGTGCGCTTTATGAACTGACTGACTATATCAGCACACGAGAATTTCTATGAGCGAGGGCGAAAGGGGCTACCAATTTTTCCGGGAAAGGTATTTTCACATACCTTTCAGGGTTCTTTTACATGCCACAATCAACATGAGACCGACGGCTTTATTTCCCCTCCAAAGGAAATTGTGCCATGGATTTTTATTGCTCAAGAAAAAAAAATGTCAATACTGGATAGGTTTTAGCCCATGAAAATCAGGTTGTGAGGTGAACACTTTACCCCAATACCACCAAGGTCGACCCGAATCTTTAAACATATACATTTCTAGTCAAAAGGAAAATATTTGAAATTTAATTTTTTTTTAATTAATCATACAATTTTGTCCTTTTTTGTTGTTGTGATTTTGTCATTTCACTAACCACACAAGTCTATCTAATTCCTTGTATCACTTACTTAATAATTTCATTTGAAGTTAAGTAAGATCTTTATATTGTATTTGAGGTTCTTTTTTGAGATTTTTATGCATCTCAAATCTCTTGGATACCATAGGATTCGAAGGGTTAAATAAAGCATCCCATCTAAGCTTTTAGATCAAAATCTTTGTTCATAAAATCAGCGGACAAGATAGACTATACTGTAGGGCCTAATCTTTACTTGACTATCTCATACTTTCCATACAGTACTTACTTAGTTTTCCATTCTGCTACATGTACCCTTTTCTTGCTTTGGTAAACTCTTTAATACCACCAGTTTATTCTTTTATACACCTTTTTTTAATCCACTTTTCAAGAAGAAAAATGCAATTGCAAAAAACTATATTTTATGTTCAACATACTGTCAGCAAAAACTTTTTACCATGAAAGCAGGACCATAATACAAAGAATATAAGTTACATGTCAAACCAAATGTTGTAAGATTATATAAATCAGCTTCCTAGTAGAATATCAACATGGGAATTTTCAGAAAGTTCATCCTTATATCGTAAGTTGTACATATTTAAAATTTGTGTAAGGAATAATGCTGTTTGTTTTAGGTCAACTTTAATATTGTATTGGATGCAATATCAACACATTCTATCTTTATTTTGTTGGAAAGGGCATGAGACAGTTTACTTTTGGCGTCTCAATATCCACATGTAACCAGAACTTTCCTAACTTCAAGTGTGATAATCCAGGTTAAGGGACTTGTCTTATAAAGATATCGCCTTGTTTTGTTTTTTTTCAACAAAAGGTTTTTTGATTCAAATATTAAACAACTAACTGAGAGAGGATATTAAATCCTTTAGTTGAAATCAATCTTGTGGGTACATGTTTTTTTCAAGTAAAGACTGCTGTTAGGTTTTCCTTGTTCTGATTACTCTTCCAAATCACTGAAGATTGGAAACTAATGAAAATATAATTTCATCTAGCTATCCAATTCCCTTATATAATATCATGATCATATTTTTAACCTTGATCTTTCACATTAAATATTATTGCCCTTATTACAACCTGAATGGAAGTCTGCTAAATTAGCCAAACTTAAAGGGTCATTCAAAGTCATACAACTTTACACTCGGCTAATAGTCGAGACTCGGTACTTCCCCTCAATATAGCCGAACCTGCAGATCACGGTGTGTATAAGAGTTATTGGCGTTCAATTCCCACAGGACAACAGCTAATCATAAATTCACAACTTGTATTATCTTATCAAGAGTATTTATTAACTCTGATGACATTTATTTGATACACAAGACCTCTCTGACTACTTCAATCAAATCACTCAGCTAATACAGTGGTTTCCAACCTGGGTGCTGCAACCCCCTTCGGGACTGCAGCATGTTTCGGGTTGGTCAGAATGATTTTTGGGGTTATAGTTTTGTGTTTCCTTTGTAAAATGAATACAGGTAGGTGTAAAATTCAAATAATAATGTAAGCTGTTAAAATGATAAAAACAGTCACGTTACTAAATACCCATTTCAGTGGCCGCATGGTCTAACCTGTTACTCTCGCATTAGACTAAACTGCTGATGATGAGGAGATCGAGGTTCTAATATCAGTCATGTCTACTGAGGGTGGTTTTTCAAAAATGTTTTCCACACTTCGCACAAATGTGGGTACACTTCCTCTTAATATAACCTTCCTAATCCCTAAAATCCAATAGTGTAATTAGTACAAAGCATGTAACTTTAATGGGTAGTAAGACGCAGTGCTTAAAAAACTCAGAAAATAGTTAATAATTAATAAAAAAAATATAAATAATAAAACTTTGTGGTCGTGTACTCACCAATTTTTTTGGAAACACTGTATTAAATAATAAATTATGACAATAAATTGTTTTAAGAATGAAGAGGTTTACACAGTAAGAAATCATAATAAAACTTTCTTGAACTCGTTTAAAAAATGCAATAAGATTTGGATTGTTGTTTTTATTTTAATTTCTTGTGTGTCCCTAATAGTATTTTTATCCATATTATGATCCATCACATTAGCCTGAACATATAAGTTGTACACTTCTTTTTATTTTAATATACATATATTATATTACAGATAAATATTTTCAGAGCCATAAAATCTCATAATGTTTAATACCGTATATTTTATAAAACAGTATTACAACTTTTTCCATCGACATGAGTCATGAATAGTAATATTAATAAACGCGCAAGTATATATTTAATAAATCCCATTAGGTTTTATTATAGTGGCAACTGTGCCCGCTATTTAGGGCTACCATATCAAAACCATCAAAGGAGGACAATTGATGATAAAATGACAGAGAAGTACAGACTAATAAATAGCAGTATATATTTTATAAAATGTCTTACTGGATATAAAAAAAAAGTAACTTTTACTGTGGTATTTGCTAAAAACTGTTCTATCAAGTAATTCTATGTGATTTAAAAAATTATGTAAGCTAATTTGAAAATAAAAGTCATTAAATTGAAAAGTACCTCCGTAAAGGTACCGACAAAGTGATGTTTTATGGGTACTGAATCATTCCTTGTCACATATTTGTTGAATAAAGTAGTGAATAACATTTGAAATCTAAACATATAAATAAATAGAATCTGTCTTAACTAGACTAGCAACATTTTTTTTAAAGAAACTTTAATAAAAAAAATTATCTAGCAGTTAATCTGGGATAAAAAGCATGTTGCGTCCTTTTTTGAACATCGAGCCATAATTATTACAGACAAAATTCCACCTAAACTGCTTGTTTTTCATAAACTGGTACTGTATATACTTGACTCCCAAGGCTAGAATACAAGTAAATACAATCATTAGCTTATTTATTTTTTGAGCAAATCTTTTTCATGCAACATTTAGTTTTTATTAAATTCATGTCATATTTATTTTACTTGTGTGTTTTCATAAAAAAAACTTTTACATCCTTAACTGACATTCCTCGAATGTTAAAAAAAAATCTTTATGAACATATATGTGAAAAATTATACCTATTTTGACTCCCAGTATTTTAAAATAGTTGCCTGTACTATCACTAGTTTTATATACATCTAAAGCTTGTTGTCTAATATATGTGATAATGTATAAGCTTGTATTGCAGAACAAAATTCCAGCTTAAGCCATAAGGGTGCAAGTAGATAATAATCTATTTGGATCTAAACTTAGGACTTTAATATAAAAGACCTTTACTTAGCTGAGATCATGCTTAAAAATATTCTCACCATTTTTAATGATTCCCATCTACGCATTAACAATTTCTGGAAATTATGAAAAATTATAACCACTTCAAACCATAGACATGTAAGGATTGAATATTCCTATTAATATCCAACTCGACTGACAAATAATTGGTGTTTGGGACAGTAAGGCTGTGATTCAAGATGGTTAGTTTAGATGCAAACATTATTTAAGAGCATATCTCACTGTATATTAACCAGGGAATTTGATACAAATATTATGCTCGAACCAGAAATCACATTGAAGTGCCGTTTTCTATATTCTTCACTTGATGACAGCAAAACTGGGATATGTTTAATAGTTTTTTAATTTTTAAATAATCATATCTTAATTTTGTTGTATTAAAAAAATGGCTAAACAGTTTCACTGGTCTCAAATCATTGTTTTTTGGGTTTTTTTCAAGTAGAATATAGGAAAATGTACCATAATGTTTTGACTGGTCACCTAAGTTCGGTGTTATCTGTGGGTTGAGACAGGCTCTTAAATAATGTGGAAGAACAAAGTGCTAACTGCTAAACTTGTACTAAAGAGCATGTGGCACTGAGTTAAGTCCAGTCGAGGAAAGCTTCAAATCAACCTGCTTGAGATTAAAGTGGATGTAGAGAATAGTATAATTTAAAATGAGATAAACCAGTTCATCTTAAGTAGAGAAATGGACACAGAATTTACTATAGTTCATACGCAAACCTCAAGCAAATACTAAAAATTATTCCACATTTTATATTATAGTAAAAGTAAATGTATGAGTTTTTATTGGCTGTCTTTTTGTTGATTTAAAAAAATTACTAAATAAAATTAAGAAAACACTTGAAAAACTTATTTAGATTCTGATGTTTCACTTAACTGTAAAAACTTTTGCAAAAGAAATATTGATCTATGTTTTACTAATTTAGAGTTGCAAGGAACATCAGAAGGGAGGAACCACACAAATAGTGTATTTTGACACCCTAAAAACTACTACTTTTATACTACCCTGGATGATAAGATAATTTATTAGAAAAGTAACATTATATTGCAGACAAAAGAAACAAGATATGTTGTATTGGATTAAAGACTAAAATAATTTTTAAAAAAATGTAAACTTCTATATTTTAAAGCCTTAAGGCCGTATTACACGTAGCAGGTTGCAGCGCTGCTTTCTGACGTCATTTTGCAGCGCTGCGAGCTGACAAATCTGGGTTACCTATTACACACAAGCTGCATTCTGACGAATGATCATCTTGCCACTCAGCGGAGGGGGAGTTATTTTATCGTCCGCACTTGATTTTGCTGGTTCACTTTGTGCTAAGATGTCTCGTCAACAACAAGACGAAGAGCTGCTTATATTGTACGGGTACTACCAAAGTTTGAAATCTCCTAGTGTTGTAAAACGCATAAAGAAACGTGTGTGGAGTCGAAATTTAGTGTTAAAATGGAACAATGTGTCACACACTGTGACGATTTTACCTGAATTAGATGCTTATGACTTCCGAAACTACTTACGTATGAATGAAGACACCTACAAGCATATTTGGTCTATAGTCTAATATAAACACAGTGAGCGTGGTTCACATGAACAAAAATGTTGAGAAAATGGATCCTCTGGTATGGTACTACCTTATCTTGACCAGGCGCACGCAAGCGCAGTACAACATTCGACAAGTTGGAAGCGCAGAAAGCGATTACACGGTGCAGAAAGCAGTCGTCCGATCAGAAAATATCAAACTCGTTTGATATTTGCGCTGCCAACTTTCTGATACGCGCACCGATCATTTAGGTATATTACATGATCATCTTGCAGCGCTGCAAAATGACATCAGAAAGCAGCGCTGCAACCTGCTACGTGTAATACGGCCTTTAGAAGATACTTATTTTCCAGAAGATATTTTTGTGATTATTTTTGAATGGTAAGATGCGAACAAAATATATTACTAATCACGTAAGGGCTAAAGTTGCATGGTTGTATTCAGTATTTAACTTTTGGCTAATTTAATATGTTATTTTATTTTCCTCTTTACTTCCTTTTTGAGAACTCTCAAGTTGAGAAATTTGTGTATGCTTACTCAATAGTGTACTCAGACATTTAGTTAAGAGGGAAGGGAGCATATAATGTAACAAAGCATTATTTCCGCACTTTTGTGTGTAATGGTATACCTTTGGACCTTTTGAACATAAACCTGGTCAAATGGCAACTCCCCCTTCCCCCTTATACGAGTGTGCCATTGCTCCAACATAAAAATAATTTCAATGTTCTAAAGATTTGTGAACTGATATGTATTAATGTTATAATTCATAATGTTTCAATGAAAAATGCAATTAGTGTAACTGATAAGGCTCGTTTAATCCCTTATAGATGCTTGAATTCAAGTTAATGTAGCCTAATTTTGTTTTTTATGATATAAGCACATTTTTTTTAGTCCAAGCATTGGCTATACTGCAGCACTAGTACACTTGTGTAGGGTATACAGACATAAATTAAATACATTTAAACCAAAAACCTATATTTGTATTTATATCTATCTTTAGAAAACCGATCTGAAACGTCTTAGTTCAAAATATGAAACATAAAAAAAATGTTATTAATAAAACATAATAAATACAACAAAGCAACTGGAAAACTTAATTGCATGTAACCAATATGTTGATAATATTGTTGGATACTTATTTAAAATTGTATTGTGCTTTTAAAGAAAGCAAAAAATAATTGTGCTAGGTAATTTTAGTTGCAATCCTATTGTCAAAACATGAGCATTGAAACATAATATAATTATTTTAATGCAGCTTGAGCCTTTGACATAATATTTACATTTAATAAATACCTACTATATAATTATGTACTCTTCACTCTGGTGTAACTTGAGTAGCATATTGCAATGTGGAAACATCAGCAAGATGATGATTCAAATAGGTGTACATTTTATTTACCACTGACTATGTTTACAGTGTGTTCTTACTATAGATTATATAAAACCATTGTCTTCCATTTCAGTATACCTAGTCAAATACAGAGAGTAAATATTGTCATTTTTCAACGTGAGAGAATGTTGGATGGTGTGGGAAAAACTGAATTTTCACACATTTTACCTATACACCAGGATTAAATTGGTTTGCTTCATACCATTCTTAAAATGAGTTTGCAATAAAATTATCTTCTCCTTCCCTTGTATTTCACATTTCTTTGCCTCCCTCAGGACAAATGCCCCTCTCCCTCCTGATTCTATAAACCTGGACACAAGTAAAGGAGGTTTTTCTTTTAAAGACAATCAATGCTACCCCTCAAATATTATAGCTGCTTAAGGCGAGAACCAAGGATAAACTATCTTCATAAGGCTAACAATTTTGAATCAGAATTTACAATTTCTACTAAAAACAAAATATCATTAGGTGAATTTAGCCACTTAATCATGTATTCAAACTTCCCATACTCTAAAGTCATCATTAAATCTGACACCTCCAATATTTTGAAAACAGTATTTTGCATCAAGCAAAGAAATTTTCTGTTGTCAACATTTTAATATTTAAATTTAACTAGAGAAGGATTGAATTTAGTTTTTATAAAATCTGAATCTTAAAAAGCTAATCTGAACTTTATAAAGACAAACTGTCTCAAGTTGGTATGATTTTTTTTTCTTCTTTGGCTATGATAATGCTCACATACGTTTCTTGGTTGCTATAGAAAATAGAAATCATAACTTTACAATAATATATTTTGTTATAATGTAAATCTTTGTTCACACACATTTCTAGATTGCTCTAGGAAATAGAAATCATAACGTCACAATAACATATTTTGTTATAACCTGCATTTTTGTTCACATACATTTCTTGGTTGCTTTAGAAAATAGAAACCATCAATTTACAATAACATATTTTGAATAGCTCTAAAAATAATAATATATGAAATTTTAAAAAGATCTAAATCATGAATCTCATGTATCTTTTAGGATTTAGGATATTCGTGATACTAATCCCTACATAAAACTGATATGTCAACCATTTTAGGAAAGTCAAATATAGAATTACAGTTGAAAATTATTATATCTAATTGTATTAATTATAGTCACTAACCTTACAGCCACACAAAATTGTCCTTGGTCATATTATATATCATCTCCAAACTTTTATGAGGTCCTTTAAATCACCCAGTCTTCCCCTTACATTACTACACTTATCCTTTAGTAGAGTTGTAACAATCAATATTACCAGTAATACAGATTTATTCTTTTTGGAACAGGACAAACCTAAATTTTATCTGCAGTAAGCCCAAACAGTGATTCTAGTACCTGCTTTATATACAGTAGAAAAGTACAAGATTGGGAACCTTATGGGGAAACAAAAATCGTTTTAAAAATTGCTTATGATTCTGGGATTATTTAAAATACTTTTTCTTTTCTTAAAATTTTACCTAGAGTAAATAAAAATATATTATTGTATGTATGTTGGCAAAGGTAAAGTATGAGTCCACTGTAGGAATTTAAAAAAAAGTGAGGATTGCGAATTTCATTCCAGTCCCACCTTAATGCAATATTTCATTTGTCTCTTTCCTTCCAAACTTTAAAAGAGCATCTAGGAGCTATATGTTTTCAACTCAAAGATTTTTATGTTTGAAGGTCTGAATCCTAACTAGTAGGAGTGTGTGAAGCTTCAAAAACTTCAACTTGGTTTCATATATTTGTTTGCTTCAACCTCGATTTGAAAGTGAAATTCCGAATTTGACAGTAATTAATAAGTTTTGTCACAAAAAATAAATAAATTAAAACCCACATTAATGTTTAATGTTTTGCTTTTATTTTCATCATAAATCAGTGTTTGTATGGAAAAATATAAAATAAGCTAGTATTGCAAAATGTAATTTAATTATCATTTTGAGACAAAACATTAATAATCTTTGAAATATTGCATTTTGTAAATTTATATTTAATAGCTAAATTTACCTAGTTGTGCAATGTATAATATTTTTACCCAACATTAAACATTTTTTTAAATATTCAAACTTTGTTTCGGCTTCGAGAATATTTCATATTATTCAATTTGAGTTTGCTTCAGATTGAAAAAAGGGGACTTACCTCACTCTTACTAGCCAGGAATATAATTAGGGTGTAGTGAAAGAATTAGCGGTAGTTAATAGCCATAGGAAGAACTTTCTAAACAACTCAAATGTTTCAGAATCCGCTCTCTGCCAACCTGCGATTCTGCAACGGGTCACTTTTTATAGATGGTGTTCATTTAACCTACACTTATAAATTATAAAAAATAAATGTAGAATAGTCTATCTTCTAAAAGATTCATATGGTAAACCAATTTAATTAGAACTAGTAGCTTAGTGCCTGCTAAACACAAACATAAAAAGGCATCTTCATTGTCTTCTTTTCAGTCAAAAGTGTTGGATTGTGTTTATAATTCATAAAAAGGTGAATTAAGCAATAATAAAGGGCTATAAAATTGTTTTTGTCATATAATTTGACTAGGGTTTTGTCCACCACTTATAGGCCTTCTATACAACCTTTCTTACAAATATAACAAGATTTGTACCCATGCTAACACAGGTATTTGATAAGAAAATTAGAAAAGACAATATACAGAGAGCAGTACTCAAGTATTTTAGTATTTTAAATTATTAAAAATTGATTGTAAACTAAAAATTGGCAAATTTAAAAAGATTTGATGTGTAATGGTATATTAGGAAATCGGAGTGTATTTGTCTTGCCTTCCCTTTTGGTATAATTATCATTCAAGTGCATTAATTTAAGAATTGTGTTTTTTTCTTGAGATGAACAAAGAAACAAAATGTCTGTCAACGGTAGGAAAAAAATTGTTTTAATTCCCATGTTACAAAAATGTACTAATTTTACATTTGTCAAGTTTCACATACAGAATCAAGAGTTTAGTGACAAATTGCCCTAGGCTGTACTGTCTGTCTTGATGGGACAGTTAACATTGCTTTTAGTTTGAGTCCCATTTGCAAGTACAGAAAATTTACAAACAAGTAGGCAATCGATTCATGTTTGAAGCGACTGGCCAAGATTACCAAGATAATTACCACGAGTGTTCTTTCATCAAGATTTGAGGACATTATTGTGTGTGTGCCTCGTGGACTAACCTATTTTTTAGATTCGTTTAAGTCTTTTTCTGTAATATAAGAGCTAGGAATTTTAAAAAAAAACACTTGTGTTCCTTTGATAACAATTTTTTTATTCATATAAATGTATCTGTTTAAATTTACTAAATATTAATTTGATGTACCATAAATGTTTTTATGGTTTTTATTAGCTTGGTTTTTGATTGAATGTGTGTTGAACTGTTATTTCATATACATTGCAAGTTCTGATAAATTTACTAGATAATTATGTATGTTTTATACAAGCATATACTGAGTTGCCAAAGTAAAGTAAACTTGATACGCTCATTTGTTTAAAAAAAAGGTAAATATGTTAACTACTGATCGACATCAATAAGCTTAACTATCTGTCTAGCATTGTAGACAAACTTAGTTAATATAGAAGATGAATGATCTCTTGATGCCATATTCCCTCTCACCCTACAAAAGTGTTCTCATCCAAAGATATTTTTTTAAAGATTTTCAAGTTGTGTAGTGAGTATATAGCCAAAATTGACAAAAAATTGTAATTTGCTTAAAATTGTATAGTAACATTTGTTTGTGAAATAGGGATTTGTAATCAAAATAAAATAATTTTTTCCTGAAAGGTTGAATAATTACTTTTCACCAGTCTTGTTTGGTTCTAAGCACAACAGTTCATAGTTGCAACATTATCAGGTGATAAAATATAAGTGTAAAATGCATGTACAGGTACAAATTCATAATGAATGAAGAATGACTCGGCGCAAAGCATGAATCCTGAATATCTTAGCCAAGTGTCTCGGGTTTGATTCCCATGTTTAGGTGTCATCTTTAAATTTACGGCTTTATTCAAAACCTAAAGATCATTTCAATCTTCTAAGATTCAATAGTTAGCTCTGTACAATTAATTAGCAAAAGCTTTTGCTTTTTTTCTCTTTACAGAAATATGCAAAAACATAAAAATGCAATGAAAGGGTTTAGAAAGCAATAATTATTTGTTAGAAGTAAAAACTTAAAGGTAAAGGAATAAAATTGTTTAAAGTTGGCAGCAAAATTATTTTTATTTAAAATTAAAATGCAACAAAATAAAACTTCTAAAATTACACTATTTTATATTAAAAAAATTCACTTAAAGAACTTAACAGTGGTAAAAAATAATAACAAATCATACCTTAAACTAACATATATAAGGGCCATTCCCAAATTAAGAGGCAATTTATGTCTCCTACCTATATAAATATTTTGTTTTTTTAAAAAAGCAACAATTTTATTTTCTTAGTAGTAGAAAGTGTATAAAACTTGATAGAAACATTTAAATATGGCAATATTAAAAACCAATTAGTCCAAATAATTATTGAAAGTCCCTTTCATCACCTCATTAACTGTCCCCACCTTTTGATTTCAAAGTTTGAAGTTCTATACATAAATAAAGAAAAAGAGTAAAAGTATTTATAACCACAGTTAAATATTCCCAAGTAATGGTTTTTTTTTTGAAGAATTCATTTCAAAAAATTATTCATGAATTTAAACATTTTAATCAATGTTTGTTTGTCCACAAGTAACACACTGGACAAACACAATATTTTGAATTGGGTGCTAAAACCTTACAGAATGTCTCGCTGTTCCCCATTAGCCGTAGTGTGTTGTTGTCCTGTACTTACTAGTTATTGTTATTTCATTAGTAAAACAGTTTATTTAATATTACTCGGTCAACGTACAAAAATTCAAGTAAATAGTATAAAGTATGTTAATTGCAAATCACTTCGCTAACATAAATATCATTTGGATTTTTTGAAATAACTAAGCCAATACCAGCTCAGTTGAACGTAAATGGAGGCAGAAACTAACCTCAATGTTTGTTTGCCACTTTATACTTATGAAACTCAAAAGTCAACAAAAAACATCACATCGCTAATGCTCACTACACTAATGTTGCTTGGTAATGAAAATAGTGTCATCACCTCACTAAAGTCAGTTAGGTTACAAAACTAATGATAGTCACGTAACTCACGTTAGTAAAGTGAAATTTTCAATGTAAAATTAATGCTGTACTCCCAAACATAACTTTGCCAACGCCAATAAAAT
Source organism: Timema douglasi (assembly GCA_901482245.1). Lineage (NCBI taxonomy): Eukaryota > Metazoa > Arthropoda > Insecta > Phasmatodea > Timematidae > Timema > Timema douglasi. Next base: position 21,053 of record CABEEJ010003141.1, read on the forward strand.
CACTTATTTCTTTTTAAAAGTCTTAGAAATAAAATAAATAAAATATGAGAAATGTAAAACTTTTTTTTTTATTTGAAAAAATTTAATATCACCAACACATAAATTTTGTATGATTCTTCACTTGCAAAATCTTAATTCCAGTAAATTAATAAAAATGTATAATTTTTTATATTATTGTTAAAAAATATGTTAGCTATACTTAGTATAATCAGGTAATAAATTATAGTTTTCCTGTAATTTTTATTTTTTTTAGTTTTGGATCCCCTATTTATCCCTCAATTTGAGAATGCCCCATATAGCCAAACCCATCTTAATTTATCTATTTAGTTTAAAACATTTTCAGTCTATTATATCACTATGAAGCTACATAACTAATGCTACATGAAAGCTCCTGTAAGAATCAATGAAATACTGAGAAAGACCAAAAATAATACATTAGACACAAAATGTAGAGTAACAATATCTATATTGTTCACCGCTGCTATGTCCCATTTCTATACCTAAGTTGTGTTCTATTGAAGTTCTCAAATAAAACCAACTACATAAATGAGGAAATATGAAAGTTAAAAAGAATGATGAGACAACACAAACAAATAACCATTATGGAGAAAATTTACATAAATAGCAAAAACAGGAAAGTAAATGAATATAAAATAAATATTTTAAAGAATACATATTATTAATTTTAAGATATAACATTTATACATCATGAAAAATGGTAAATTATATTTCTTTATTTTTCTACAATGGATAAATCTGCAAGATAATACTGATTTAAAATGACAGGATATCTTAAAGACAATGTGAAATAGAGGTGATATTTTGCTTAGTGGTTTTTCATATTCTTTTCTAACGAATGATAATGATATTGCATATAGGCCCTAATCAGGACGGATACAAGATCATGAGGAGAGGGGGAGGGGGGTGTTAGGATTTTTGTTAGGGGCGAGGGAGGGAGGCACTCTCACAAGACCGAGTCTGGGTAGGTTACTCCTTGGGAAATTTTGATGGAAAAATCCTTCGAAATTTGAGAGTAAATCAGAAATTAATTAGAAAATTTAACCTGCTTCAATGGCCACGTGAAGGCGTCACTTGTGTGTCAGACTAGACTGCCAATGACAGAGACAAAATATCGGATGTACTGAGGGTAATTTTATCAAAATTGTTTTCCACTCTCCCTTTATGCAAATGTGGTTACACTTCCTCTAAATTCAACTTTTCTTAGCACTAACTCATCAGCATAATCAACATAATTATGTGTATAGCCTGAAAGGTGCTAAAGAAAATTAGAAAATTAAAAAAAGCGTACAAGTTCAAATTTTATTTCTGTTCTTTGTTAATTTAAAATAAATAATGTGCTAAAAACATAAATTAATTATTGACAGTAATTGAAACATGAAGCAAATGGCTAGTGAGATATCACGTGACAGTAAAACTTGTAGTGACTAAAACAGAGATTTAATTGCTTTAATTTTTTTAACTAGCCTATAATTGTTAATGCTAACTAAAATAATTCTTGAGGGAGATCCGCACCTGGCCCTACTTTAAATCAATTTTTCTTTAACAATATTAAAAACTGACCATAGAGAAACAAACTAAATCAATTTAAAATTATTAGACCTACCATTCTTTTTATGGCCAGGAAAGTATATTGGGTTTGAAAATTCTAAGATGATATGCCTACATCACCTTATTTTCTTGATCTCTTGAGGTGAAACATTTGGAGGTTGTACACTAGGTTGTTGGATAATTTGACAAGCTGTCCAACAGCCCCATTTCACACACGTTTCAACACATTGTTCATTAAGCAGGCCCGCCAAAAATCCAGAAACAAAAGAATCCCCTGCTCCAGTTGTGTTTTTAATAAGATGTTTATCTACTTTTGGTACTTTAATTTCTAAAATCGAATCAATCCCTTTATGTGCACACAAAACATCATTTTTCGCTCTTGTCATCACCACAATTTTGCCATACTTTTTTAACAATGGTTGAGATATTCCTTTTTTACCTATTATGTGTGGATGCAAATGGTTTAAATCTCTAACGATTTCTACAATGTCTCTCAATCCTGTAAGACCTAATTCAAGAGTATCAGACAATGTTTTGTACTCATCCTCATTCCCAAAAATAATATCAGCAGATTTTAAAAGTTCCTTAACTTGGTTGGGATTTTCTTTACAAATATAAGCAGAACTGAGATTGAACGCCAATATGATGGACTTTGCTTGGCAGAAGTGAATAAGCTCTTTGGCGGTCAAAAAGTTGTTGGCAATGAAGAATCCTTCAATATAGATGATCTTAACTTGGCTGAGTACTTTGAGGTTGTCTTGTGTGTTTAAGTGATGTGGTGCGTAGATTCTAGCTGCTCCAATGTTGGCGACCAATGACCTATGCTCCCCATGCACCAGTGCTAAACATCTTCCAGTTGGAAGGTTACGGTGAGATGTATATCTAAAACATAACATAAATATTTACCAATCAAGTTTTACTCCTTTATTTATAATATTATACAAAACAGATAGGGCCCTATTGTAATTTTTTTAGTACATCATATCAACAATTTAAATTATCAAGTCTAGAGGTAATTAGTTTGAGAAGGGTGAATTATAGGAAAAGGATAATTGGTACCCACAATGTGAAAAATAAAACCTTTAACCCCCTAACGGGATTAAACCTCGACCTTTTGGGTTAGAATCTTAATCACAGTACAAGTTCATTTATCACGCCTTATAAGCTTTAAAAGAAAATATAATTAATAAAATATGAAAGATGAATAAAAGATATTTATTTGAAAAATGATCTACATAATGCCCCAGGTTCAATTCTTGTGTACATGTTTTTAATTTTTAATCAAGTTAAGAGAACATGTACTATTGTATCTAATAATCTATTTTAATGTATATTACTTAAATACAAAAATATCCCATAACATGTATATAAAAAAAGCTGTAAGCTTAGTTTTCTATTCAATATTTTTCTTTAATGGCTCTTCAACAAGGGGTACAAGTGGTCACCAGCCTTTGAAGGATTAAAGCCCATTAAATATGTACAGTAGTGTAATAATAAGTGAGATGTTTATATTTTTACAAACATTATAAGATTAAACAGGCCTTATTATTTAGTTAATTTTGTGGCTGATATTAAAAATAAATTTATTATTTGATAATGTGGACTTTGTCATTTTAATAAATGAAATAAATAGGCCTATGTAGGTTTATTTTACCTGGTGTGAACTCCACTGCGCCTGAGAAGCGTCTCAACAAGTGTTCCCTCTTCGTCAGACCCAATGCTTCCAAAATATACACAGCAGTGCTGGGGTCCAACAAGCCACTGGAATATACGTGCTGTGTTTTGTGCTGACCCGCCCGCATTTAAATAAACTTCATGGCTAGAATAATGTAGGTACACATCAATTAACAACAGTTTGTGAGTGTATTTTCACAAAGTTTGAAGCAAATACAAGAATAAACTATTGTAATGACATTATTTCTTATTATTTTTAAAAACAAAAGCATGAGTGCTAATGTGGGTGTACCGTATCTTTCTACCTGGTCGGGCTATCCGCATATTTAAACTAATGGATTAAGGCAGAGGAAATGTATCTACATTTGTGTGGAGGGAAAGTGGAAAAGTATCCAAGAATACCTAGATCAACTAATAGGATTTGGCATAAAAAAAAATTGAAGGTGAAATTGATTTTAGTCCATCACAATTTGTTATTCACTGCCAAACACTTATGGAGTACATTAATTTGAAGAGTTTTAAGGAATGATGCCTAGGCACCTTACCATATAATAACTACACAGATTTTAACACCAGATAATTACACTTATAAGGAAACGATGGACTGGATGATCCCTATAATTATATTTCATTAATACGTAGGCCTATGAAATAAAGTGAATTATGCAAGATATAATAAAAATAAATAAAATGTTGAAATTGTAGGAAAACAAAGCACAAATAAAAGTCAAAATACTAACACATATTTACACATGTTTAAATATTTGGACACTCTTATTGCATATTTCATAGGAAGTAGTAGTAGTAAGACTTAAGCTAGGCTACCGTATGGCCATACTTGCGACCTGGTCACAAGTGTACAAAGCCTTGTTTTTTATGCAGGTTTTGTATGCATACTAGGTGACATCGACTTGACTTCGTCGCAAAGGAAGCGACTTTGGGTCTCCCATATAAATAACATTTCTTGACATTCTGGCAACCTGGTTGTGGCATTTTTGCTGCGACTAGGTTGCAAGAATGGCTGTAGCCAAACCTTAGTCTCAGTCTTACTAAGTTATTTCCTGAGCAAAATGCAATAAGAGCATCAAAATAGTGAAGTGTGTGTAAATATCTGCTGGCATTTTTACTTTCATTTGTGTTTTGTTTTTCTAAAGTTCTATAATTTTATTTTTACATTTAGATAACACAGAAAAATCTAATTTTAGAAAGACGTGTCCGTGAGTATAGGTAGGCCTACAGTGCATATGAATATGGTTAAAGTACTTACCTAATTGCTCTATGGCACTAGGAACTTGAAAGTTGATAAATGCACTTACAAAAGTATGCCACCTAACCGTATCTTAAGCTGGTTCAATTTGTTTCACCTCATTAAACCCTATCTCTTTCAGGTCCATTCTAGTGTTATCCTATTTGCATTAAGGTCTTCCCAATTTTCGTTTACCAGTCAAAATCTTGAACATGGTTATTCTCCCATTCGAGTAGTTTTATTGTCTTGTGTGTTAAAATTTGATTCACCTTATTCTTAAGTATGTAATAAGAATAAGTTAATAGACGTCATAATTATGTTGTAACAAAACAAAGAAAATAGTTTGTTTGTGCTCTATTTATAAAGTACTAGTCCCATTAAACTAAGTTACAACAAATATTGTAATTTGAATTAAACTTATTAATATTGTACCTTACCCGCCACATACTTCTTGAAAAAGTGCTCGGCTTAATTCATTATTAGGAATCTCCCTTGCACCATCCATATCAAGACCATATTTTTCTAAAATATCAGTGCTATTTATATTAGCATATATATCCAACAATGGATTTCCAAACGCTGCTAACACAGGAGTAAACTTATTTTCTCTTAATTTCTCCATTTAGTAATATGTATAATTAAAGAAATTAAGGTTCTTTATATAAAGCGAGATATCATTCTTCCAAAAAAAAGTACTGTAATGAATTACATACTATTGCAAAATAGTTTACATGATGATGATTTGTCACGAACTAAAATAATACTGTAATAGGTTATTCATTATCATTATTGCATAATACATTCACGTAACTTTTCTGAGCTCAGTGCTCATAGAAGGAGGGATGTCAACAATATATCGATATAAAACTTGTATTGATCGTTTTACAAAACTTTGATACATTTATATCGATGGTTTATTAATATATCAATCTTTTTATATATATATATATATATATATATATCTTTAGGGCTTGTAGATCAAAATAAATTCAACAATTTTTTTAAATAGATAAATAAATTATTAAAACTTAAAAAGCAGCAAATAATGACCGCCCAAAGCAATACAATTTAGTATATCGGAAATAACATATATATCGATGTAATTGAATCGACACATTGTAACTCTCGATATATATATATATATATATATATATATATCGATATATTATGGAAAATTATCATTCCTACATAAAGGTGCACAATGCCCATTCACGAAGCGATATTATATGAAGCAGGCAATGTGAATGCTCTGAATATTGCCGGTGGATTGGTGTCCCCCAACTAGGCGAGTGTACAAGCAATTTGGCTGCCAACCGAGATTTTCCTCTTTCTTGTTTCCATCAGTTCAAGGTAGACTTTTGGGACGTGTGTGTATCATCAATCCACGGCAATAGTAATACGGTAATACTTATTCTATGCATTGATCTTTATCATATAACTGGATGGATATCTGCGGCTAAAATTTTCGAGCTGTCGGCTACATACCATTGTGTAAGAGAGAAGGAAACTTTCTGGTATCTCTTTCTCTCCTACACAAATACAAGGCAATGTGGCATTTTGGCATTGTTTGATAATTTTTATTAATGTATGAGATATATCAATGTATGATTCATTAAATGAAATAAACGGGTTAATAAAAGGTTTTTAAGAGCATAACTAAGTTCAACACTTATGACTTGTTTCTTTAAATAAGTCGATTTAGGCTAAAATAGTAATACTTCCTTCAAGCCTATAAGCTAACTGTTCGTTTGAACGGAAAACTTCTACACAAAGTTTGTCATTCGAACAAAAGTAATCAGGTTTATAGTGACCTTATATCATTATAGTTATCAAACATTAAAATGTACTCAGGGTAATTCTTCACTCATATTTTAAGGCAATGTTTATGATGGACGTGCGGAAATCTTCGGCTACAAATGTGTGATTTTATTAAGATCACAAGCTATCAGATAACGCAGCCACCTTCGACTAGGTAGTTGGCTTATTGCTGTCACTTGTACAATTATTATAATTGTAAGGAATTGCATATTTAAGAATTAAATAGCCAAAGCTATTACTTATGCTTTTAGTGAGGATTACTCCATCTAGATATCATATTCTGAAAATTGCAAAATGACACCTGAACACGGGAATCGAATGACATAAATATTATAGGTTTTAGACAAGTGTAATAGAACGGTTAAACAGCATCAAACTGTTTCAAATTTAAAAAAAGTTCAAAATAAGACTGCCCACTTTTTAATAGTTCCTCGATGTACAATCTCGAGATGGCAATCACAAACCAATCATGCTAATTACTAAATAAAATAAATATTTGAGAAAAAATATTACCTTGTTCACAAATTTAGTGCACAAACAAACGCAGCTTATTAACAACGAAACATTTACCTAAAGACGATCATAAAATGAGATAAACAAACTAATATACATTGATACATAAATGTTTTGGACAGAAGAGCATCACAATTCACCAACCAGCATAAATAAATAATATATTCTGTTACAGAAACGTATTGAATAATAAACATCCAGGTTTTTTAAATAGCATCACGGTTCACCGTGCCACCAGAATTTGTAGCCTTGGTATAGCATGTAATGATACTGTTTCAGACCCCTCTCATATATATATATTCAAAAAAGTCATGGATGAAGTGTATTTTTCTTTAAAGAACTTTATGTAAAGTTTTCTTTTGATACTTCATCCATGGAGAATCACATGTTTTCAGAAATAATTTCAATATATCATAATACTTTAAACTTTTTTCTTTCTTTAAAAGATCAACTCCCGCATTCTTTTAAATGATTGTGATGTGAGGGGGAGATATTCGATTCGAATAAATATAATTTAACCTACATTTAACAATTATATATATTTAATAAAAGCCCGACATTTTTTAAATGCAACAATCTCACAAAATAGACACATAATGTTAATTTAACTATCTATTACTATGGATGTTTAAGTTTGAAGATAATGACATTATTTTTAGCCGAGGGTGCTTTTTATCTACTTCTCTACAAGCGAATGATAGTAAACTACCTCTTATTCAATCACTTGTTCATTCATCTTGTTGCTAATACCGTAAAAATGCCTTTGATGTCACGAGTAGGAATAGACATAGGCTGCTTATTAAAAACAAATCCACTGGATATTAAATGGGCTGTATATAAGATTTTAAGTAAGGGACATATCATTTAATTGAACAGTTTATTTTCATTTATTAAGTTTTACGAGGAGAGCTTGTTACCATAAATTGTCAATTCTCAATACAAATTTCGACTACTAAAAATTACATCAGTGAAAAGAGTGTGCATGAATACGGATCCATTTATCAGATGATTCATTATGTAAAAACTATTATATTTAATAACAATTAATCCATTGTGATATTTTTAGATAATATCCTTTCTTTCAAGACCTTAATTCATGTATTATATTTTATAAGCTATCATTATATTCCCATGATGTAATTATCCAGAATAAGAGCTATGTAAATATGTACAGTCCATATTATTACGTTTTAACTTATTGGACGTAATAATAATAATAAAAATAATAATCTGTTTCAAGCCTGTTGCCGGCTCAGTTTATTAAAATACCTCTATCCTTCCACCATTGTGGCTCTTTTATTTGCTTCCAGTCTTCTCCTCTCACTTGCACACTTTGTTATCTAGTCCTTCCATCTTTTTCCTAAAAACTTAATTTCCATCATTAACTTTGGTATTCTCTCTTTTACCATTAAACCACATGTTTCACCGAAAAAATATATAGTGTAATTAGATTTTAAACATATTTAATGTGTCAAGTTAAAACATTTATATTTTTTTAATAAAAAAGAGGCTAAAACACATGCTATTATTAATCAAATGTGTTTTTATTTTTAAATATACACATAAAGTGTATATACCGTTTACGTAATGACCACCATGCTCTTATGTTCAATTGTTTTATTTCAACACATCTGACATTAGTGTAAGCGTATACTGACATTAAGATAAAATTAATATTTTAACTATAAACTACAAGAAATGTTTAATTTTTATTAACGGTAAGGCATCACTCCTCTACCAGGGTATATCAAACGACTGTAAGCCATCACTCCTCGTCCAGGGAATATCTAGCTACTGTAAGCCATCACCCCTCTACCAGTATATACCTAGTGACTGTAGGCTATTACTCCCTGCCAGGATATACCTGGTGATTGTAAACCATCTCTCCGTTGCCAGGATATACCTGCTAACTGTAAGCCATCACTCTTATGCTAGGATATACCTGTTGACAGTAAGCCATCTCTCCTTTGCCAGGATATACCTAGTGACTTTAAGCCATCACTCCTATGCCAGGATATAACTAGTGACTGTAGACCATCACTCCTCAGCCAAGGACTATCTAGCTACTGTAAACTATCACTCCTCTGCCAGAATATACCTAATGATTGTAGGCCATCACTCCTAGGCCAAGGAATATCTAGCTACTGTAAGCCATCACTCTTCTACCAGGATTTACCTAGCAACTGTAAGCCACCACTCCTTGGCCAGAATTTACCGATCAACTGTAAGCTATCACTCCTCTACCAGGATTTACCTAGCAACTGTAAGCCACCACTCCTTTGCCAAGATTTACCGATCAACTGTAAGCTATCAGTCCTCTACCAGGATTTACCTAGCAACTGTAAGCCACCACTCCTTTGCCAGGATTTACCGATCAACTGTAAGCTATCACTCCTCTACCAGGATATACCTAGTAACTGTAAGCCATCACTCCTCTGCCAGAATATACCTAGTGACTGTAGGCCATCACTCCTCTGTCAGGATATACCTGGTGACTGTAAGCTATCACTCCTCTGCCAGGATATACCTAGTGACTGTAGGCCATAATTCCTCTACTAGGGAATATCAAGCTACTATAAGCCATCACTTCTCTGCCAGGGAATATCTAACTACTGTAAGCTATTACATCTCGGCCAAGGAATATATAGCTACCGTAAACAACCTCTCCTCTTCTAAGATATAGCTAGCAACAGTACGCTATCACTTCTCTGCCAGGGTATTTCTAACAACTGTAGGCCCTTACTTCTCTGGCATGATATACCTGGTGACTGTAAGCTATCACTCTTCTACCAGTACTGTAGGCCATCACTCCTCTGCCAGGATATACCTATCAACTGTAAGCTATCACTCCTTTGCCAGGATATACCTAGTAACTGTAAGCCACCACTCCTTTGCCAGGATATACCTATCAACTGTAAGCTATCACTCCTTTGCCAGGATATACCTAGTAACTGTAAGCCATCACTCCTCTGCCCAGCGGCGGATTTAAAATGTTTGCGCCCTAGGCACAATTATAATATGCCCACCCCTAATTTTGTCAATGGCTTTAGGAAGTTAGTATTCGAGAAATTATTGCCCTACGGTAACTTGAGTTAACATTATAAAGAAGGGGATACTGACGTCAGTTATAAAGCGATTTCAAATACAGTTATTTAAAAAGAAATATTGTCGTTCTGAATTTAACTTGAACTTTTTCTAAAATGTTAGTCAATAATTTCTAAACGTAATTATAATAAAAATCAAAATTTCATCAAAAATGTGCTGCCCCTTAAAGCCGCCGCCCCTAGGCCTGGGCCTATAGTGTAAATCCGCTTCTGCCTCTGCCAGGATATACCTATACTCCATTCACGGTAGGAATTACTACTCTCTGAAAGGTTTTTTTCCCCTACCAATATCCTACTATATAATATATTTCTGGTAGGGAAAAAGGCCTTTCAGAAAACAATTCCTACGTCGAAAAGACTTTTTTTTAGGGACTGTAAGCCATCACTCCTCTACCAGTATATACCTAGTGGCTGTAGGTCATCACTCCTCAGCCAAGATATACCTAATGACTGTAGGTCATCACTCCTCTGCCAAGATATACCTAATGATGGTAACTGTAATTTGGATAAGAATGTTTCAGTTATTTTGATTAAATTTATTCAAATAAAAATTGTTTTCTTTCTCTCTCTCTCACACACACACACACACACACCCACATGACATGTTTTTATTAAAGTTATATGTAATCAAAGACATTCCTTGGTGAATGAAATAATTAATTAATTACATTATTTATTTGCAAAAAAAAAATGTAGAAAAACTGTTGATACAATATTAAATAGTGGTTTTTCATTTTAAGTAAATTCAAGGTGCTCATACACTTGCAAATGCAAACATCAATTACTACTATAATATCATACTTGAGCCTAAAATTACTGTTTGAGTAAGTTCGAAATACATCAATAATTAACACTATACCTTCCTATATCGTTTAGATACACAACAGGATATCTCACTGAGTGGCACATCATTATAGACGGCTTCTATAAGGATTACAACCTGAAACTTGACCTGATGATACCCTTATAAGTGGGATCAACAGAGACATTCTAAATATTCAAATACAATAATTTCCAAAATTTAAGCCATATAAAAATGCTGGAAAAAATTGGCAGCTTAAACGTTGATTCTTGCATTCACTCCATTTTTAAGGTGATACAAAATCTATTTCCTATCAAGCATTTATTAAAGAAGCCACTAAGTAAATAGTTTTACAGTTGTGGGAGAGAACGTAAGAAAATACACGCTATACATTTGATATAATGATAGTACCATAAGGCGACACACGTTAGCTCAGTCACTAGCGGGATGGTCTACTGTACAAAAGGTTTCGGGTTCGATTTCTAGCAGGTATGTAATGTTTATTATGTGAACAATTTTCTGCCTTCTTTTGAATGTCGTATATGTCTTGGAATTCATTAATTATATTTAACCGTGGAAACTTGCCGTATTCCTAAAATTATCAAATATTTGAACAATATAATCTATTTAATTGTAATTGTTGGAGACACTGACTAAGATGCACGATCCAACCACTACATCAATCACGAAAGGCGCTGAAGTAGCGCGAGCATCAAGAGTTAGCCAATGATATAGCTTTTCACTTTAACCGTTGTTCTTTTTCCTTCAACAAACTGAGCGCGTCGTTTTGTGCTCACGCTAACCTTTTTTTTTTGGTGTTAATTAGCCCAATAAATGTATTTGTAGCTCTAACAGACACTGCGCCACATTGAGTCTCGAAAAACTCGTTAGTACGCTGCGAAGATGATCGCAACCGGCGTAAAGTTCGAAGTTTTAAATAAAGAGAATTAAGAAACATTGAAGCTACAGATGCGTGCAGTTCTCATAAAGAATGATACATAGGGCTATGTGAGTGGAACAATTGTGAAGCCAGAAGCGGCTGTAGCCGAGTCAGCGATGATTGAAGCCGAACGACGGTGGAGAGAAGCCGACCTGAAGGCACAATCTGACATAGTACTCGCCATGAACCCGTAGGAAATAAAACATACTAAGGGCTGCAAAACCTCACGAGCAATTTTGAAAAAATTAGAGGGAATATACCAGTCCAAAGGGCCGGCACGGAAGGCAGCTTTTTTGAATAACTCGATATCCTTGAAATTACAAGATGGCGGCGACATGCATGAACACACTCGGTGTTTTTCCGACACGGTGCATAGGTTGGCAGAACTAGAAGTTGACATTATTCAAGAGCTGTTGGCAGTTCTGTTTTTGCGCAGCCTACCGGAGAGCTACGAAAACTTTCGTTGCACCATGTGATCACGTGACGCATTACCACCGTTGGAGATGCTTCAAATCAGAGTTACCGAGAAATTCGATGCACGTAAGGAAGTGAGTCGGAACTCGGCGCAAAACGCGATGTACGCGGGAAAGTCGGCCGGAAGTAATAGAAGAGAAAAGCACAGATGGGAGAAATTGGACAAAGACTATGGTGCGAAAAAAAACCACTCTAAAATGAAGTGTATTAAGTGCAATGCAATCGGACACCGAGTGAAAAACTGTCAGAAGACAAGGAAGTCGAACGAACAATCCGCGAAAAACGTCGAAAGCGTGTGCCACGCCGCGACGGACATGTCCAATAACGGCGCTTTTCAAATCGGAAATAATGCGGGTCGTGTTAGCTGGTGTTTCGACAGTGGATGCACGTCTCACATGTGTGGAACTCCGATCACGGAAAGCTAAATCTCGCTAACGGAACCTGCACGGACATCGAAGGAATCGGTACCGTGTCATTCGGGACGAACGTGAGCGGTAATAAAAAGGTGATCGAATTCAAAGACACATTGTATGTACCGGACCTACGCGCTAACCTCATTTCGGTCGGAAAAGTTACCGACAAAGGACATAAAGTGATTTTTAGTGAGACAAAGGCCGATATCATCGATCAGGAAGACAACGTGCTGCTTATCGCGAAACGGGAAAACGGACTATATTATTTCCCAGAGTTGACCGACCAGGCATGCAGGAAAAGCTCAAGCCTGGATGACGCCACTATTACTCCAAGAAAGAATTCCATTGAGAATTGGCATTCTCGCATGGGACATCTTAATGTTAAATCACTACGTGAGGCTATCAAGATGGAATCAATTCAAGGAATGAACGTCGAGGACACCAACAATGATTTTCAATGCAGCGTTTGTCTCCAGGGGAAGATGTGTAACGCTCCATTTCCAAGGGTTTCAGAGAGAGTGTCAGTACTGGGCGAGCTCATACATTCTGACATTTGTGGTCCAATGCGAGTCGCTTCACACGGAAAGAAGCTCTACTTTGCTACTTTCATAAACGATTCTTCAGGATGGTGTGAGGTGAGATTCATCGAGCAAAAGAACCAAGTGATGGACGAATTTGATAGTTTCAGGGCACTCGTGAGCACCCAACAGGAAAAGGTGGTTAAGTGCTTACAGTCGGATAACGGACGCAAATATGTCAACAGACAGTTTGACAAACAGCTCCAAAAACAAGGCATCTCGAGGCGTTTGACTGCACCTTATAACAGCAAAATTAAGTTTCTGAGAGAAGGAACAGGACACTGATGGAGATGGCACGTTTCCTTCTAATTCAGTCCGGTCTGCCACCGACTTTTTGGGCGGAGGCCATTAACACCGCAAACTTCATACGCAATAGGTCACCAACAAGTAAACTAAAGGGAAGAACCCCGCACGAGGTTTGGTTCAGGAAGCCACTGGACGTGTCCAGCCTTAAGATCTTTGGGAGCGAAGCCTTCGTCATGGACAGAGCACCGGGTAAGGGGAAGCTGGAAGTAAGATCAAAGAAAGGAATCTTCGTGGGTTATAGCTCAGGGTCAAAGGCATACAAGGTATGGCTACCGGAGCAGAGGAAGATCGAGGTATCCAGATATGCGATTTTCACGGACAGGACTAGGATCCAGTCATCGAAGAGTTGGGAAGACTTCTTCCCGTAGGCCAAGTCCCCACATTTGTCAAGTTCATCAGTTGATTTTAACGCCATGGAGAGTGAAGATCAACACGTCATGATCAACCTCTCTAATGGTCAAGAATCGCATCATCCGATCAAAGAGCCATTACCAGAGGCACGTTACGACGAGTACGAAAACGCTGAGGGATTTCAAGGTTTCCCCCCAGATGAACCATTGAACGCTGTAAGAAGAGGTCAAGGAAGGCCAAGGGTACTTCGGACCGGACGTCCCGGAAGACCCCCCAGAGTCCATGCAATGGCGAATCATGTCGTCAAGGGCGACTTCGTTTTTCTGAGTGAAGTTCCAGTTGCTCGAGCAATAACAAGTAAGGATTCAACCGAATGGATGTTGGCTATGACCAATGAAGTGGAGTCAATTATCGCAAAGGACACGTGAGATCTGGTGGACAGGTCAAAAGCATCACGGGTGATCGGCAGTCGTTTTGTGCTACGAAATAAGTATGGGACAAACGGCGTCCTGGAGAAGCGCAAAACCAGGATAGTGGCGAAGGGATCTGCTCAACAGTACGGCAGGGATTTCCACGAGATGTATGCGCCAGTCACACGCCTAGATTAAATACGGTTGGTTGTTGCATTTGCAGCCCAGAACAACAGGCACATACGCCAGTATGATGTGGAAACAGCTTATTTAAATGGGAAACTGGATGAGGAGGTATTAATGGAGGTATCTGATCGTTTTGAAGAGGTCCTAGAGCACACAGTGAACAATAAAGGACGCAAGGATCAGACCGTCAACAGGGCAAGGGCCACACTAGACAAGTTAGCAACAGGTAACAGGGTCTGCTACGTAAAAAAAAAGGCTCTGTACGGGCTAAAACAAGCTGGTCGTGCCTGGAACAAACGTCTAGATGAAGAGTTGCGCATCATGGGGGCGAAACCTACCAATGCGTACCCGTGTGTTTATATAAGGCATTGGAACGAAGAGATCATGATCATCATCATCTACGTCAACGACATTCTGATAATATGTCGTGACCTCGAAGAAACCACCCGTTTCGGGGATGGATTTCTCCAGAAACGGTGATGGGATATTTGTGAGTCAAAAGACGTACATAAAAGACATCCTTCAACGCTTTGGTATGTGGGATTGCAAGGCTGTTTCAACCCCACTAGACGTCGGGACGAAGCTGGCGAAGTGTGAGGCATGGTCAACTTCAGATGGTGAGAGACCCCCATACCGAGAACTAGTTGGTTGCTTGTTGTATTTGTCAGTGGCACACGCCCGGATATAGCTCATGCAGCAAGTGCGTTAAGTCAATTTAACAACTGTTTGAACGGTACTGATTGGGGCGCAGCA
This sequence comes from Timema douglasi, assembly GCA_901482245.1. NCBI lineage: Eukaryota > Metazoa > Arthropoda > Insecta > Phasmatodea > Timematidae > Timema > Timema douglasi. Next base: position 36,190 of record CABEEJ010003141.1, read on the forward strand.
AAGAGGGTGCTTCGGTACCTCAAGTGCACTGCTGACCAGGGAATCTCATACAAGCGTGGGGAAAGCTCATTGACGGGCTACGTAGATACTGACTGGGGAGGATCACTTGACGACCGGCGTTCCTATACAGGATATGTTTTCGTCATGAATGGAGGCGCGATTGCTTGGGATTCGAGGAAGCAACAGACTGTCGCGTTATCTACCACGGAGGTCGAATACATGTCCCTGAGTGAAGCAGCCAAGGAAGCCGTGCACCTTCAGCGTTTCCTGCTCGAGCTTGCAAAGGAGGAATTTGGACCACTTAAACTGCTCAATGACAATGTTGGGGCGCAGAGGTTGGCAACCAATCCTGTCTTCCATGCACGAACCAAACACATTAACATTCGTCACCATTTTGTACGAGAGACTGTTGAGTCGTGTCAACTGGTGCTGGGACACGTGGCATCGGAGGAGATGCCGGCCGATGTATTAACCAAGGCTTTGACGAAATCAAAGCATGGGCACTGTGTCGATCTCCTGGGACTGATCAGGGTACCCGATGAGTCTTCAGTTGTTGTCTCGAGGGGAAGTGTTGGAGACACTAATATGCACGATCCAACCACTGCATCAATCACGAAAGGCGCTGCAGTAGCGCGAGCATCAAGAGTTAGCCAATCACATAGCTTTTCACTTTAACAGTTGTTCTTTTGCCCTCAACAAACCGACCGCGTCGTTTTGTGCTCACGCTAACCTTTTTTGTGTGTTAATTAGCCCACTAAGTGTATTAGTAGATTGTTTGTTCGTTTAGGACGTTAATTTTGTGTACTCGACTTTAACCTTTGCTAACAGTAAACTTTTTGGGTTTGCTACTTTAGGTTAAGTGCATATATATATATATATATATCACCATTCATTCACATTATATTCACCTATAGCATAGGCCTAACGAATTTGAGGAAAATTGTCCAGATGATTTAAGATGTATTATGTAGATAATCCCATATGAACCAAGATCTAAGCTCTGAATGACAGGATAAATTTTCTTACCTCTAATTAAAATATAAATACAAATAAAAAATTAATAACTGCAGTTTTCACTAAATTGAAGATCGTGATACTGTTTTTTCCATATGCATATTAATGTGTTCAGAGTAATAGGTTTTGCCAATTTAAGTTCTATAAAATAGTGCCTTTTTCTGTATTAATAATGACTAAACTAGTTCAAATAGCTAAGAGATTAAAACACTATAAACTGCCTACATTCCTTTTTTTTCATGAAAAAGATTCTTATACAATGACTTTAAAAAGTGCTTTCAAATGTTAAGTATTTATTTCATTATTCTTGATATGCAAAATGTGTCAAAGCCTTCGGTGATCTCTTACAGCCGTTTAGTGTTTATTAACTTGTATATTCTGTGTTACCGATTCTGGCAACTCCTAACATATAAAATAAACATAAAGCCTATCTGCCTATATAATACATTATGCTCATTCTTGGTTTCGAAGCTTGATATTTTTTAGGCTGTGATGGAAAGAACCATTATTTATTGTTTATATATATTTATATAAATATTACTACAACATGTTTAAAAAATGGAAAAACCCAACAGTGATATAAAGATCAATATCCTACAATATAAGGTTAACTATTTCAAGAGACAGCATGTGAATGACCTTTCAAACAGAAAGCTCGCATGGACTGCAGATTACTTGAGTTTCTGTGATAATACAGCTAGAGTAACCACTTGTGTTGCGCGAACTGAAGAGGCGGGCTCTCACCCATTCTTGTCAAATAAGCTACACTTCCGTACAAAGTTTTGATCTCGTGAACCAACTTGGAATTTCAGTGTATATTTTTATGTCATACGGAAATCAAGTTATTCAGTAAAACATTGCATATTTAAGTCTGAATATGTTTTGTAGTCTTAAGTATACAAATCTATAAATCGTATGAATACTAATATTTAATATTTATAGATGAATTAGTATCAATAAACGATTGTTGAATTGTGTTGATTTCAAGGGAACTTTAAGCATATATATAGAGTATGCTTATAGCTACAGTAGAATCCCAGTTTTATCAAATAGGTATAGTATTAATGATAGTAAATTTCAATTTTCAAATTCTTATTTTAAAAAGTGTGGCCTAAAACTAGTTTTGGAAAACGTAAAAATTGAAGTTTCTTACCCTCATAGCTTGTTAATAAAAATACATTTATGGTGTGTAACATTTCATAGAAGTCTTTTGAATGGCGAAAAAAATGTACAAATGGCCTTAAATAGTCCTCTTAAGAAATTTCATTCTTATGAATGTTCTGTGACTAAAAAACCTTAATGGGTAGCATACACTTGTAAATATTCTGAGAGATTTTTTCTCAAAAATATTTTTTTATCAAGGGTACTTTAATAAGTCCTGCACCACGATGCTTTCTTAACTCTTTATCCAACTTTAATTCTGAAGTCACCCGCCTCGGTGGCGTAGTTAGCAAACGTGCTAATTTTCTTCATGAGACAGCATTACCTCTTTGCCCAATGGTGTTAATGTAATGGGAAGTGTGAATTGTTTTCTTCTTTTCATTGTTAAAGTCTTATTGAATTCGTTACTTTTACTTGTTTCTATTCACCTTTTCTGTACCATCTTCCAAATATAATCTATATCTACAATGAGTTTATCAAAGTAAGTTTCAGCATCGGTGATCATTTTAGATGAATGTGGTGGCATTTTCACAATAACAAAAAAATTCTTTTTAATAAACGCCAAGTCAGCATGAGTGAATTTCTCCTGTGTGAAATGCACCTTCCCCTATGAGAATAATCTGCGCTGTGAACCTAGCATAGAGCAGGCAATTGATGGCACTCCTCTAAAAACTTTGTCGAAAATGATTTAGATAGGGACGCTAACATGGTTGCTCTGACTTGACCAAATCACACTGTCTGCAATATGGATAGAAGAATCTTGCTTAGGCTCCCTTCACTCACATAATCTGTAGTTGTCACTTTTGATATAAAGCATCAATACTTCTAAAATAACACTAGCAATTAGTTTTGTCATATATGGAAAATGGTAAATGAAGTTACACATACAAAGGGAACTAGCAAAATATTGCTTTTATAAGCAATGAAAACAACATAGTTTACACTTTACATTGCTACCTCTTGAAGAAAATCGATCATTACCACCCAATCCCTCGACCAAGGTTTCATTCTATCGAAACTCATCAGAAAGGAGAGTGTAACACACAATGCAAGTTCCTAAAAATTACTTTGCTATAGAGTATACGATTACCTCTTTATCCAGCGGCAGCAATGTAACATGTGTACTTGGTTCATCTGTTTATTGTAAAAGCCATTTTGTTCAGTTCCTTTTTAAGGGTTTCCATTCATCTTTCCTTTACCTTTTTTCTTATAAAGAAATTGTTACTAAATTAATATTGGAAAGTGGTCAGGTTTTTTTTTCCGCTCTTAGCCCTAGATTATTCCATCAATTTAAAAAAAAATACTATTCTTAAAAAAACCTAGATTCATTTGTTCATGTAATAGGCTTGCAAGTGTCCACCCCAGCTATAATATCCAAGAATATTTGACCAGTTTTATACTTCATTTTACTCAATCCCCCCCCCACAAGTTTATTAATTAATTATATGTTGTAATATCAGTAGAATGAGGAAACATCTTAATTATATAGAATTGCTATTTAACCAGTTAAGCCTAAGCAATATGAGTAACTACCTCTACCACGTGGCTTGGTAATATTATTCGCAAAATGGTTACCTATTATACAGAGCATGCCAAAAAGAATATTTTAATGGTCATGGACACACTGTACACTATTTAAAGTCAAGGTCACAATCTATATAGTTTATGGTGCATCATTTCAAATATTTAAAATATAACTCAAGTAATCAACCTTATTATTACTATTTTTCTCATACTTCACCCTTCTTACCCCCACAAATAACAAATCTCCGTCAATGTTCTACTGAAGTTAATGGCTGCTGTGGACCAACCGACTACTGTCTAAATTGACGGAAGAAAAAGGGTGAGCTCTGAGAAGAAACATCTAGGTACAAGTGTAGCATGTCAGACAGATTGGACAGCTACAATTAAAAATCAATATTTTTATAATTTATGCAAGAAAGAAACTATGTTAATTGAATCTACCTCGAAGTTTATTTTCTCTGACTAGATGCAGTCTAATACAATTACGTATCTCCCTACATTCAAACACGTGGTTGGTCAAAAATATCGTCCTTTTATAAATACTGTTCTAGATATCAACGAAGAGGATTAATATTATCGTATTTATGAATAAAATACCTTAACGCATACCCTTTCCCATTGGGTGATGTCGGATAAAATTATATACGCTTGTCATACTGTCTACAGAAAGATATAGTAAAATACATCTATATCACAAATTCTCATAAAACTATTAACTGATCCTAAATAATATAATCACACCAGAGATATTTAAATAGAAGATGCCTTGATACCCATTCACCTGTTCAAGATGTTATTCGATTCATGGGGCCACTAATTTGAAACACACAATTGTTCAATAATGGCTGCCACACGTGCTATCATCACTAGATCTATTGAAGAGAAGAAATGTATATGGTCGTCGACGCAGTGACCTACTGCTCATGGAACTCTAATGGCGAGCCAAGGAAACTTTTCCCCCCCTCCCCTTTTCCCCGCAAGTGGTTTTCTTTTGTTAATTTCTCTTTCTCTTTTCTCCCCACCTTCGTCCGTCCTTCTCCTTGTCTACATTTCTGAATTTATCACTCTCTCTACTTTATTACTTTCATATCAGGTTGAGACTATATAAGGAGCTGCTCACAGTTTCAAGGTACAGGCTCGTTCTACAGCGCTGAGCGTCGAAGGAGGAAACTCTGCACCATCTGTAACGAAGAAGAGCGACATCCATGGAGCTTGGGTCGTCAGATCCACCACCTTAGCGACAACCATGGGGTTTGGGTCGTCAGATCTACCACCTCGCTGGCTAGGACGTCATGCCTAGGGTATTTAAGTATCCGGCTGCCGTCGTCAAGTCCTTAGGACTTGGGGTCTAGTTTTTTGTTTAAAAAACTAGACAATGTAGTTCTAGATTTAAATTTAATATTTTTTCTGAAGAAACTTATTTTGTTTTAAAATGATGTCAAATGGATAGTTAATCCATTTAAAGTTTGGTTAATTTCAAGATGGGGGATCTTTCAGTTGATTCTTTAAATATTGTGTCTTGTAGTCTGAAGGACAAGTCCGGTTCTAGTGACATAGTAAGTCAAGTCCTGGCCACTTTAAGTGTCCTTATAATAATGTCTTTAGATTATGAGCCTCTGGCTTAGAAATTTATAATGTCTTAGTTTTTGACTTATAAAAAACTTCCACAAGTTCCATTAATCTTTTTGAGTCAAAGTTTTATCATGACGCCTTGTACGTCGTGAGCATCAGTTCAATTTATGGATGGTTACCACCAGGTTGTCTGTTTACTTTTTCTTATTACGGTTCAGTTAATTGATATCAATATTTTGGGTTGGTCAAGTAGGTTACGCTTCACGTACTGTATTAGTTTGGGTGCGCAACACAAGGAACTGGGAACTGCTCTAGAGTCATAGTGGAGTTCGCGCAAATAATACCCTATTTCTTTAACTTTTAATTGACTCCCATTGTTTGAGTTGCTCTCGATATACTTGCTATTATAACTTTATGTACTATTGAAGGCTCTGGCAGTACAAAAGGGGAATATGACTGGCCATAGTACCCTATTGTTGACACCTGTTTCATAGCCATCTACTGCTGTTAAAAACAGATCTTCCTGATTATCCTAAATGTTTAATGGGTATTATTATGAAAGCCCAATCAAGCAAAACTGTTCAAAAGTTACATGCATATCTTGTTCACTATCTTTGTTAGTAATTATATAATTGTTCTCCCTTTTTAGAGATGCTTCTACCTGTGGCCTGGCGAATGCACTGCCCTTGTAGCCACTGTCAATACTTCACTATTCTCAAGCCTAATTGTTTGAATCAAACTTCCAATGTAAATTCTTAATTTTTGTTATATCGGTTTATTTAATAAATCTATTTGTTTAAAAAACTTATTATTTCTAAACAATCGTGTCACAAGAGGGTTGGAGAGTTGCGCTTTATGGGTGTGAACATGGCCCATCTGTGCAAATTATAGGAAAAAATTGGAACCATTTGAAATTTGGTGTTACACAAGAATGTTGAAAATATCATGGATGGAGGAGATGCTATCAAATAAACAAGTGCTAAGAAAAGCAAATGAAGAAAGTAAACTTTGGAAAGGTATACAGCATAGAAGAGTTAACATGGTAGGCCATATACTGAGACATGATAGTTTGACGAATATAATAAAGGAAACGTGTAGTGGATAAATTCAAGAGGGAGACCAAGACTGGAGCACACAAATCAGATAGAGGACGATGTTGGCAAAAGAAGATACAAAGATGTAAAAAATATGACTCAGAATAGCCTGAAGTGGAGAGCTGCAGCAAACCAATCACAAGATTAATGACCTAATGATGATGATGATGTACTTATAATACAGTAAAATATTATCAAGGTTGGCAGCAGTAAAATATGTTTTAAATCTTGTAAAAGGCTCTTCCAATGACAAGTAAACTGTGCTAGTGTAGTGATTATGATTCTCAGTTGTTTTTTGTACTCTAATCTGACAGCTCGTTTAAATTACCATATTTCTTTGATTTCAAGACGCACCAAAATTTTTCATTACCACCAATATAAAAAAAGCTTTGATTCCAAGAAAAAAAGAGCTAAAATACTCTATTTATAAGAAATATTTTTACTATAGAATTAAACTTACTAACATTAGTATTTTTTTATCAGTGGTTATGTTATTCTTACTCCTGAATCAGTATCAGTCTGATTATTCTGAGCCATCTTTATCTTCACTATCCCGTAGTATATCATCTTCTGAGCCATCTTTATCTTCATTATCCCGTAGTATATCATCTTCTGAGCCATCTTTATTTTCATTATCCCGTAGTATATCATCTTCTGAGCCATCTTTATCTTCATTATCCCGTAGTATATCATCTTCTGAGCCATAAAGAGCATTGGTCTAAAAATAACTGTGATTCTAGGATGTTATCGATTCTAAGATGGTAAGTAGTATATAATTTAAATTTTGAGGTTAATATATGCCAAACGAGTTAAAAAGTAATAAAGTAATGTATAATTATCTAAGTCTTATCTCTTTCCTTGTCCCATTACTCCTTTGTGAAATCCATCACCGGTGCCAGATTTCACAAAGGAGTAATGGGACAAGGAAACAGATAAGACTTAGATTATTCCACATTTCTTTAATTACTTTTTAACTCGTTTGGCAGATATTAACCTCAAAATTTAAATTTTATACTTTCTACTTCATTACCTATATAAACTTAAATCATTGTTCAATCCATAATATATTGGATATCTAATAGCCTTTGTAACAACAACACTTAATTACCTCATTAGAATGTGTTTTGGAAGATGTTAACTAACCATAGATTAAATTTTATATTTTTACCTCTCAACATATTTGAAGGAAACATTATTTTGTCTATATCATATTGTACATCTCTAAATAACTTTTGTAACAACATTTTTAATATGTATACATTTATTTTAGACTTGTCTGCAACTTGTGTATGGTTAAGTTGTTAATGCATTTTAAATTTCATATTAATTGTCTATACTTGACAATATGTTTTTCCACTGGAAGTAAAGCTTAATCATACATTTTGAATGTAATTTCACTAATATGGCAGAGTAAAATTTATTTTCCCTTCTCTAAGTCTTTCAAGTTCTCTCATTTAATGAACCTAACAAATAACTGTTGATAGAGCAACATTACTTCCACTAACTCCCCTGCCCTGGTTCTAACAATTACAGCTATAGTAAAAAACATAATATCACAAATTGTATTTATTGTAGTACTCATATAGTCTAAATGTATTGTATTTACACTTGGTCTTAACTGTGTTGTTTGAACAGTCATTCGAAAACATGTAAGGTATGAGTATTTCAAGTTTGATACAAGCACAATGTCAGCCATTAATAATAATTCCACTTTTATGTTAAATACAATCATGTCTTGCAATTCATATTTTAAACTATATAATTCATAGTTGATAATGGCAATTTATCATGGTCAAAACAAAACATATTATTTCAATCAAAATATAGCTTCAGTATTTTTAACCAGAGACGTGGAATCATTACGCCAGCCTTAAGACTTCTCCGTTTTTTAATGTCCAACTGACTCCTTCAGAAATGGCTAAAGTATATTGATTAGTAATAACAAATTTACTGCAGTAAAATTCTCCAATACATTACTTTATGGGAAGCTTCTTTGGCATTGTGAATTCTATTTGAATAAATTTATCAATCCAAATTATAATTAATGGTCCTAAGGAATAAAAAAAAGTATAAAATTAAAATGATATATTTACCATGTTTGGTTTTAAAATTATAAGTTTTTATTTAGAAGCCAGAGTCGGTACATTTTTACTGACTGACTCCACCCAAAAATTGCTTCCGACAATCTCAACAGCTTTTCTTTTAACAGTAAAAACAAAAAAAATTGAGCCCCCCTTTGAATTACATTAATATTTTGGCAGCTAAATATTTTTAGCTATTAATATATGCTCGCTTCATGTTACTATTCATGGGTACGCAATTCTTCTTCGATGTACTCAAATATTTGGTTTAAATTCATCAGTTTGTTTCTCATAAGTATATCCAGACTTGGGAAGAAAATAAGGTTTTCTAAAAGGTCGATCTCTTCCTCCAAAACGCAACTGTCCCGAATCCTTTACTCCACCAAATCCACCACCTAAAACAATTCACTTTTTCATTTGATGAACATTCAAAACATTTGTGTTGAATAAGTAAAGGATATATATATTCACTATTCCAAATGTTCATAGCCACTACTCATTTGATTAATATTAATGTTGCACACAATATTTTATTATTATGGTTAGTGTAGCCTGGTTGAAGATGTTGTGATAGGTTAAGGTAGAACACAAGGAAAGGTAAATATTTTTATCCAAAAACCTTTTTTTGAGTCAAAATAAATTAAATGTTGCTTCGGTACAAACATAGGGTTTAATTTTCTACATATGGTAGCCTCGACAGTTCTAGAATATCTGTCAAGGGTGTCCTGGAATTTAATGAGAACTTTTTCTCTTCATTTAAGAGGTATCTAATCCAATGTAGCTATGCTCATGAAAGATATTCAAGAACTGTTGATACCACCACAAAATTAAAATGTTTGTACTGAAGCAATATTTTATTTATTTTGGCCAATTTTTTTTTCTATTAACACTACAAAAACACAGAGATTTCTCCCGCCCCTTATATCTCCACCTTAAGGCTGCATGAAGTGGGACTGTAGGAATGAGAAAAGAGCAAAAATAGAACTTACTTTAATACATTTTTTCCGGGATTAAGAAATATCGTAGGAGTACATGGTATTTTTTATTTTGTAGCTCTAATAAATTTCTGTGTATCTATAAATAGAGATTAGAAAAAATTCTATTGATTTGATCTACCTTAGTAGAATCAGAACAATGTACTATGCCAAATTTAAGGCATATTTTAGAACCAAAATTTGGTTTCCATTCACATATAATTAAAAACTATCAACCATATGTGGAAATCGAACCCCAAGAGTCTTAGGGCCATTGTTATCACTGAGCTATACAGGATTTGTCACCTACTATAGAGCTGTCAGAAAAAGCCACCGCTGACTTGGAGTCAGCGTTTATTTTGCCCTTTTTACAGTTTAACTTGGACATGATTGTATATATGCACAATACACATAATTTTAAGATCATGGTGTTAATCTAAATATATATAAAAAAAATTACACCTGGTCCCTATAATCAAACCCTCGACATTTGGCTAAGCTCATGGTTTTTAATATATAATTAGATAAATATCAAATGAACGACCACAACCCAAACTAAATTATAATATCAACATAATGTGTAATAAATAGTTTTATTGTGTTGTCAACTTTGTATAATAGGCCTACAAATATTGGGCTAGATCATGTGACACGTTTTTTATCCATATCTTACTGCCCATCTGGGCTATATGCATTAATGTACACTAATCAGATAGTGTTGAGGAAGATATAATTGAGATAAAATGTTAGTGCATTTGCATGGAGGAACGGAGGGAAACCACTCATAAAAATCTACTCCTAGTACATCCAGCTGTAGTTTTAACCTCTTTATCTCCCCATCACTTGCAAACCAGACTAGATGAGTTTGATATTTAGTCTGCACGCCCACCAGCACAGAACTGTGATGAGTTGTTTTTACATCAAAATTTAAAACTAAATGCAAAATAAGTTTATACAGTTTAGATTCAAAAGTGATATTACATTTGTAAAACAAAATATAGTGTTGCCGATTTTTTTAGGACTTGAATATTGTGGTTTATTTAGTGGATCATAATTTCTCCATTAAAAATAGAAACAAATTCTAAATAATATAATGCAGTTTAGAATTCAAAAATGGTATATTTTTACCTTGTAGCTATAATTTTGACAAACTAATTACTAAAATAAATTTTATCAGTGGTGGCTTGAGTATAGGCACTGCGGAACTGCAGCACCCCCTATTTTCACTTGATATTATCGATAACATTTAATATAATGAGTCCTATTTTATTTAATTCTTTCTTTATTTTTGTAGTACAATATATATTCCTTAAGCTTAATGTCAGTACTTCAGTAGCCATCCCACAGTTTATGAAAAAGATACAAAAATCTTAGTATGGAACTGTGCGCTTCACAGTGCCAGCGACGTGGTGTTTGACTTGTGCACATGCGCACATAGGAGGGAGGTGGAGAGGAAGACGGGACTGCCAGGTAGAGAGAGCATTGTTGCTCTTGCAGTGCCGGCTCTGGCTTGATGGTGGAAGGAAGTTTTTTTTACTCAGTGTGTGTTGTGCTTAAAAACCGTGTACCATATTCTTGAATGTGATAAAGTGTAGAAGAGTGTAGAATTAGATTACTATTCTGCTTCCAGCTATTCTATTTGATTATTTTTTTGTTCATTTATTTAACAGAAAACTTTAACAATGGCCTTGCATCCCCAAGAAATAAGTTCTGTGACTGTAGGTGAACTCCAACAGCTTAAGTTTTCACAGCTATCTCTCCATGAGAAAGTTACAGTTAAGAAAAGAGGTTGTTCAACACCTGGTATTCTAATATTTCAGACAGGCAAAAGCAACAACAAGAAATATATTCGTAGCTTTAATTCTGAATGGTACCAATGGAAAAGTTGGCTTTGCGGCTGTGAAGTAAAAAATGCACTGTTTTGCTTCCCGTGTTTGCTGTTTGGAGGTGATGTACCGTGGACAAAAGATGGTTTTAGAAATATAAACAAAATGAAAGAAAAAACTGAAAAGCATGAGAAGTCAAAGAAGCACATTGATAATGTTGTTTCACGGTCACTTTTAGGAACTGTTAGTATTAAGGAGAAACTTAGTGAGGCATAACGACTTTCAATCAATGAGCATAATATAAAAGTTAAAAAGAACCGTGAAATGTTGTCCAAAATAATAGACTGCATTTACTTTTGTGGAAACTTTGAAACTCCCTTACGTGGACATAATGAAAAAGACGACTCAGTAAATCCAGAGGTATTTAGAGGATTAGTAAATTTTGCATCTAAATTAGAGTGATTTGAAGAATCACTTAGAAACCAGTGCAGTCTTCAAAGGTGTTTCTAAGACCATTCAGAATGAGATACTTGACTGCCTGCTACAAATATACCACGAGGAGATAGGGACGGGAATTAGAAAAGCTTCCTTTGTAGCTGTCATAGCTGATGACACAATAGATGTTTCGGAACACACTCAAATGGTCCTTGTTGTACAGTATGTATTGAATGAAGAAATATTTGAGCGTTTTGTGGATTCTTTATTCCAAAAAATCAAACTGCAGATAGCATATTAAAACGTATTTTAGAACAATTGGACATAATCCTTCAAGAAAATGGACAAAAACTGATAGCTGACATTTGATGGTGCAAATGTCATGAAAGGTTAAAAAGCAGGAGATCAAGCAAAAATAAAAGCAGTTTATAGTAATGCACATTTCATTCACTGTTATGCACAACAACTTAATTTAATAATTAGAAATGCAGCAAGTATTACACGAAACGCAAGAATTTTTTTCTCTAACATTCTGGATATTCAAACATTCATCTTAAGATCACCACAACGTGTGTCCATTATCAAGAAACATATGGACATCAGCATTCCACATCCATCCTCTACAAGGTGGAATTTTAACATACGGACCATAAACAGAGTTCATGAAAATTTGCAACCTTTAAAAAACTGACTTACTGAAATTCAGTCAACATCAAATGCAGATCAAACCATTGCAGAAGCAACAGGAATTTTAAAATACCTGAATGATGTTAATTTCAAGTTTTGGTTAGAGTTTTTTCATCAGATTATGCCTTATGTTGAAATAATTTACAACCCAATGCAATCTCGAGAAATTAGTGTGTATAAAACAAATTTCAAAACTGCTATTTTAGAATTGAGAAACTCTAAGTACTGTGAGAATCCTTCAGACCCTCATGGCAGAAGCTAAGGAAGTGTGTGACTATATATGTGTTGATATAATGGACATATATTCTTCACACTAAACACTAAGTAGGTGCTAAATTGTTCAACAAGAATTGCTTCACTAGATTTAAGAACATCCCACAAAAGAGATAGTACTGACCACTGAAGCTTATCCCATGATTGATAAAGAAAAGCTTGAAACTGAACTCAAAGTATTTTATTGTAGGACTGATATTCATGAATATTGCAAATTGATTGAGCTGCTGAAATTTATCTGGGAAAATAATCTAGATGATGTTTTAGTGAAATTACGAAATTGATAAAAATCCTCTTGACAATTCCCATGACTACATCAGAGGCAGAGCGCTACTTTTCAAGACTGAAAAGAATAAAAACTTTTTTAAGAAGCACTATGAATTCGGAAAGACTAAATGCGCTTGAAGTACTTTCAAAGGAGAAAAATTTCCTCAATTGTCATCCAGAAATCAAGGAGGAAATTATTGAACTTTTTGAGCAAATTAAAACAAGAAGAATGGATTTAATTTTTATATGAAAAGCTCAAGCTTTAACTGTAACAATTTAAGTTAAAGTAAGTAAAAAAGTTGTTTTTTTGTTTAAATTTTATCAAGTTCCTTAATAAATTATCTTTTTATACATGTTTTTTTTCCTTTTACACAATTTTAAAACAAAGGCTAAACATTTTCTGGAGCAGCACCCCCACTACCACACTGACCACAAGTTTGCCCATGACAACAGTGTGAAAATGGCTGTAACAAGGTTGTTGAAATTGTAGGGCAGAGAATTCCACAAGTCAGAAATTATCAAACTAATTCCACGACTGTACAAATGCCTCAACCGTGGTGTGTACTGTGTTAAAAAATAAAGTGACTAGCATAGATAATAACTAATATCTGTATCGTTCAATATGGAAATCATACATTAGAAGATTTGCGTTGTAAACTTATTTTTTGACTGCAACTCAAAGTTTTAGTGCCAACAGTAGGAATAAAATTTGGTTTAGGAAAATATACAAATTTAATGTCAGGTCCACAGTCCTCCTTGTCCCCTCTTTGATATACATACCAAGTTTAACATTCAATCAGTAGTGTAACTAGGGTTAGGCAGGTGGGACATGTGCCCTGGGCGCCAAATTCATTAGCAATATTACCAAAAATATAAGTTCCATTTTATTAACAACAAAACTGTGTTTTGTTTTTAATAATTTGCAATTGGAATTATAACTAGTAATAATTTTGTGTGGCAATATAATAATTCAGCCAGATTTTAAAATAAAAGTTTTCAGAGCGTGCCGATTTTTATTTGTCCTGACAGCCATCAACTCTAGTTAGGCCTCTGCATCCAATATAGGGTCACCTTAAGCTCACTCAACTGCATGACAAGTTATAGAGCCCAACATAGGACTGCCTCACACATATTACATTTTGTTCTCAAAAAAACCTCCCCCTACTACTCCCATCTCACCCACTTCATCACTATAGTTGTGGAGATCTATATCTTTAAAAATTAATTCTAACTTTGTTAAGGCCTTCTCTAGACTTTTAGAAATTAGAAAACGCTAATAAAAATTACAATTAAGGGTTCAAACTATTAACACTAGATATCATAATTATATGATCATGAATAACATAAAAGTCACAACTTACCCAATCTGCGAGGCTTCCATCCTTGTAGTAAACGGCCACATTCAAAATCTACAAAAATACTTTTTCCGTCAATAGTTATTTTGTTGGCCTTCCTATAGGCCTTGGATGCACCTGATTCATGGTCATATTCCACAAATGCATATCCTTTAGAAAATCCAGTCACAATATCTCTCACTAAGGAACATTTTTTAATATTGCCAAACTGTGAAAATACCTGAAAAAAATAATATATATATTTACACAACACTGCTTGAATCCTTCTAGGAAATGGGTTTCATGGAATTCTTATATGTGAAGTATGTAACACACATATGGCATTAAAATTCATGGTGATTTTAATGATATGATAGCCGTAATAATATTTAAAAAAACATGGCTAACACATGTACCTGCACATAAGGGGTAAACTAAGTTTAGTTATAGATACATCTATATGCTGAAATCATACCTCAAATTAAAATAGTTGATAAATGACACCTGGACACAGGAATCAAACCTTTGGTTTATCACTGCAATGCTCTACCATTGAGCTATACATAAAACATTCTGCGCTCAGGCCCATTTTTTACTCATATTTTAAAGTGTGTTGACTGGATTGAGTGGACTCAGATCAGAGTTCTGTTCAAACAGTTGTTTTACTCGCTTGGTTTTAGCGAACAAATAAAAAATGGTGGTAAGTGTTTATGTTTATGATGTTATTGTGACTGAAATACTTATAGAAGATTTGTTAAAATTTTATGGATATCGATGTTTGAACCCTAATCATGGTTTTCTCAATGCTGTCTGCCGATTTGTCTGTTACTTAATCTATAGTCGAAACTATTTTACTATTTTGGCTAAAACTTAGTATCTAGTGTTTTTTTGGGGTTTCCCAGAGGTCTTTTAAAAAAAATGTTGGATCCAACCCTAAAATTAGGGTTGGTTTACTTAAGATAAGACACAAAAATAACAATTTTCTCAAAATCGGCTCTAACGATTGTGCTCAAAATTAGTATCGTGGTACAGTTAAACATTAAAAACATATCTTTTTTTTTCTTTTTTGTAAAATGACTTATCTAAATATACTTTTCACATGAAGTAACTTTTATTATTTATTTTTTTATAAAACCTATAGTTTCTAAACTATAAGCAAATATTTTTTTTAAATGAGGTCTAGTAATAGGGGATATGAATGTTTACTGAATTAATAATGTTTCTGTAACAGTGTACAAGTGTATTTTATTTCATGTATCCATGCTCTTTGGAGAAATGTGATATATATTTTTTCCTGTTATGTTTTTGAAACAATATATATTATTTAGTTTCACTTATATTACAACCACTCTTAGGCAAAAATTGATGTCTATGGATTGCTATTGCTATTGTTTCTTACTGTTTTAATTATATATTACCATAATTATTTGGGATTCTCTTTCCTTTTAAATTTACTTTGTAAATAGTTTTACTACAATGGGACAAGGGAGCTAAGTATTGTAGCTCCCAGTAAGAGTGTTATAACAAATGGCCCCATTTTTAGGTAAAGGAGCGAGAATGTCTGTACAGACCCAGTACTATTTATTGTTCTTGAAATCAATGGAGCAAAAGTACCAAAAACACTCAGATTTTTTTACATAACCAAACAAACTTTATTGTTTCATTCTCTGACCACTTTTTAGTTGCTGCCATATTAAATTAGCACTTGAACAATTCGAGTTGACTAGAGTGTATACTCGCATCGCGTGTTCACACAGTGCGAGTGTTGCAGGCGCAACTGTTCGATTTGACTTGTTCCAGTAAACTGGTACCATATTAACACAATGAAATAGAACAGCCAATAAGTCAGAGCCGGTGTTTATGTCGCTTGTACAATGCTTAATTGTACATGGTTGGCAATAAACTTTGCATATTTTTTTAGTAAAGTGAGTTTAAGAATATAAGTAGTATAGTTTCGAGAGAATAGCAATTACATTACAATTTGTTTCTCCATAGTATGATGTCAAGATATTAAATGTACAATGATAAGTCAATTATATTACTTATAAAGTAAATGTCAAGTTAAACAATTAATAACCATATGATATGTTATGTATACAAACAATTAATAACTGGTAAATTAATTGAGTAAATTAAGTTTGAGCTACTCTACGTATGAGAACTGAAAAAACAACTAAGATTATTTTGTTGAGTTAAATTATAGGTCTGATGAATACAATAAAGTGTGGTTAAGACAATACAACTAAACTTTGGTATGGTTACTAGCCTAAACTTTGATTTCCTTAAGAACAGCCTTATCCGAAGGAAAAGTTAACAAATCTACTTTCATGTGTCCATATGCCAAACTAAATGATCTGCAAGTCCATAATTATGTTGAGCATCCACCTTTGTCATAATAATAATAATAATTAGCACCGCGTCTTACTACCCGTTCGGGTTATACGCTTTAAGTACTAATTACCCTAATGGATTAGGAATTGGGAAGGTTGAATTAGAGGAAGTGAGCCCGCATTTGCATGGAGAGAAAGTGGAAAACCATTTAGGAAAAACCACCCCCAGTTCACCCGACTGAGATTCGAACCTCGATCTCCCCGTCCTCAGCAGTCGAGCTCAGCACGACAAGCGTGTTAGCCAACTAAGCCACTGAGGCGGGTTTTGTTCACAATGAGCTGTAGGAGGTTTTGTTCGCTTTTGTTTAAGCGTTTTTACATTATTAAAATAATTGTTCCATTGTTTATTTTTTGTGGTAGCAACATCTGTATTTAAAAATTATTTACAAACAAGAGCTTCTAAAAGGTCACATACACTTAATAAATAAAGATAATGAGCTGGACAATATGAAGATGGTTGATGACATCAATACAACCAGTAGGCCTACTAATTGTGCTTGTGTTAATAAATAAACACTTTTTTTTTAAACTAATATTTTGTATGGATTTTTCAATAAGTTATGAATATGAGAAAAAAAATTATATGATAGTGCTAACATACTACTTTTTAATTTACTAGGATATTTTATGTCATATAATATCTCTTGTTGCCACAAGTGTTAAACAAAATAAATAATAACAAAGTTTTGTTAATATTTTTGTCCTTTCAATTAATCATGAAATAGTCAATTGTAGGTTAAACCTTCAGAAAATATTATTGGAAGATTTTGATAGCTCTTTTGACTAACTATATAGTTTTACAAGGTAAATACAAATTTGTTCAACAAAGAATGACATTAGAATCACTGTTAACACAGTGAATTTTTTTTAGGTGCTACAAAAGGTTATCCATAAGGAAATTGAAATATAGGCCTACATATGCATGGCAACAAACTTTTTTTATCGTCTCACTTGTTGTGTCCTTGTCAAGCCTTGCAATAAATATAGTGTTTTCTGGAACTCCGTCTTGTTTGTTTACAGTATGCACTGCATTTATTGCACGAACAACTGCCCGATCATGCGGCTCAATGTCGGTGCCATCAATACTGCCTGCTTTGACGGGATCATATTCTATTGCAAAACCAGACCACTCTTCCTAGAAAAGAAAAAAAAAATCTAAATACCAAACAGAAAATTTAGTATAATAACATAGGCCTACATACATACATAACGGATCACACTGTTCTGTCATGAGGTAAGCAATAAAATGTGCCTATATATAAACAAAACTCCGTACTTAATCCATACTCAATAACTTTATCTACATCCACCCTCCCTTGCATACTCCCTTCACTTCAACAAAATCTATGCACAGAGTCATAGGTGCGCTTTTATTATTAAAACTCCCGATTTCCTGTTCAACACATTTGTCTCGAAAATGTAGCCACATCTTAAATGACCCAGCCCTTACTTTTGATCCATACTCTCTTCCATCATATATTTGTTTCGTCATTTGAGACATGTACTCATCCTCTTAACATACCCAAACCAATGCAAATTCTTCTTTCACAGTGACCTGTTGCTAATCAACATCATATATTCTATTCATATTACTCCTTAGAAGCTCCTTAGATATGGTGTATTGTTCTAAGGTTATTGACCCAGTGGGTGTTGTACTTAATGAAGGTTTGACACCTTTGTTGATACAATCAATCAATTCAAAAAGTTTGTATTGGAATCCTAAAAACAAGTTAATGACGACAATGAATATTTATATTTCAGACTGAGAGGTTATGCAAGTATCTCAGTTTTCAAAAATGGCATGCATTATTTACATGATAGGCATAGTTAAAAAAGGTTGTAGTAACAATAAATTTGGCACTGCCTTTTAAGTTCAACACAGTCAATACAAAAGCATCTAAAACTATTAATAATTGTAAATGTTGATTATAATAGTCCATCTTAATTAGCTTAGCCCACGATTGGTAAATGTATGAAAGCTTAGGTTGGATTAGCTTGCAATCTTTTTAACACCGTATCTTACTACCTATTTGGGTTATACAGTGTTAGCATGTAATTAATAGTATATAAACAAATGATTATGATTTACTAAAACAACTAATGTTTCTTCTTCTTAAATCAACAATCGTCAGGTGGATTTGATTATTTCTATCTATCCGGAGCTGGGCATGCACTCAACCCTTTAGCTGGCTAGTCTTGCCTGCAACATCTGGTATATATCCCATGTACTAGGGGAATTCAAGAACTGTGGTGGTCTCGTTGCATTCCCCAATGAATTTCTATGAGCGAGCAAAAAAGGGCCTATACATTTTGCCAGAAAGGTATTTTCACATACCTTCCAGGGTTCCTTTACATGCCACAGCTGACAGCTTTACTTTCCCTCTCAAGGACGTTGTGTTACATGTTTTTATCACTTGACTCAAGAAAAATATGTCAAACTCGGCTGGGTCCGAACCCACCAACTTTAGGTCCAGAGGAGAGCGCTTTGCCCTAAGATCACTGAGATCGACTGTATGAGTTTACCCTAACGTATCTCATAAATTGTTGTGGATGACGTTTTACCCTAGTTGAAAGTCAGATCGTTCCAAGCAATGTTAAACAAAAACACTGTGTAATATTACTCCATAGTGTAGGTGAATAACTAGAGTAATGACTGTCCAGATCAGTTGGTTCCGAACCTTTTTTGTTTAGAGGAGCCCTTGAAATATTTCGAAAAATCTTGAGGAACCTCACCTGGCTGACATATAATAGATTTGAGTGTTACATTAAATAAAGACATGTAAAGCAGTAGGGTTAGTAGTAGATATTAATTATATTAAAAAAGTGGCAAGTTGTACTATTTTTTCACAAGCTTTTGCAAATTCTCACAGAACCCCAGACACGGACTCGCGGAACCCTGGTTGGGAATCACTGGTCTAGATAATCCAAAAACAAGAATTCTTCATTTTATGCCCTTTACCAAAGAATTTGTTGCATGTGATTAGTGTTTTTTGATGCTTTGGTGGTGTTAACATCATTTTAAAAAGTATGAGAAAGTGTATTTTAACATGTCATATATTTAAACACTTAAATTATGGCTTGTCTACAATTAATTTAGTTAAAATGATAAAAAAATTGTTCCATTACTGTTTAGTTTCCTTTTGGCTACCCAGCTCTGACAGTTGCTTGCTGACTTAGTTTATTGTAGCAGTCTCGTGTTTAGGCGAATGGTGCCTCTAGCATAGCTTCCAAAATAACCACTGGGCTCATTGATTCCCTTTTGTGGCATCTTAGTCACATTTGTATAACTATTATAGAAGCAATTTATATTAATTAAATCAAGTATGAGGGTTTAACGCAAAGCTTGTTTAGTTTGTTGGTGATGAGGTCAGGATTCAACCTCCGACCCATGGTAGTAGAGGTGATTTTTTATATCCTAAATTGATTCCCCCTTCTCCCTTTAATGAAATAAAGGTACATTTCCTCTAAGTTCTACCCACCACACAAGAGTAGTTAAATGCTGCCTGCACCGACGAATAGAGCCTAGTAAGATTCAGTGAAAATAATAATTTAAAACTAGGATATGAATGCTTGAAGGCTATTTTGGGGTCATGATGGTCACAAAGATAAAAATTGGAGTGAAAAAAAACCTTGCAAAAGGTTGGAAATCATTGGTCTACTTGAGAGGGGTCTATTGTTTTTTACTCATCTCATTTCAGGCTCTTTTTCATTGTAATGGTACAATGTTTAGATGTTTTATTCATTTTATTTTGTTATGCACACTATAGTAGGCTATATAGAATTGAATGACACTTATTACTAAGGCTAAGAATTTTTTTCTGCTTTTAATAAACACTATATTTAAATAAAACTCAACAACACGTCACCCAAATCACTTTAAAAATGTAAATATTGACGATGACATGTAACTTTCCTGTGATCCTGTGCACTGGACGGATGTCATCCCATAATGCTTTGCATTACACTCGCAATCTTGCACAGTGCACACTAAAAATGGCTATGACATAAATCTGTGTACCGCCCACATATAACTATAACAATGGTTTATTTTATCCATAAAATTTAATTTATTAACACATGAAAGGTTAGGTTGAGCTAGGTCTGGAAAGTTTCATAATAATGAAAGGTTAGTTTAAGATGAGTTGGATTTAAGTATCATAATAATGAAATATTCGTGTAATTTACATGATATTAATATTATGTTTTAATTCGTCTAGAATTTAGTCATTATGGATACTTATTATCCCTTTCATCAAGTCAAATCGCTTGAAGTAAAATTTACTGCAAAAGTTAATTATTGTGGTTGTTATGTACGGGGTATATAAAGATATAAATTATGTTTAAGGTTTAGTGTAATGTGTTCCAAGTTACAGAATGGCCGAATATTACCTATTGTATTTAATTTAAAAGTTGTTTTTCTTTAAATCGATGCATTTAATGTTTGGAATAATGTACGGCTGATATTAATGTATTGTACATTTTAGAACGGAGTGGCCAAGAATGGAACACATATAAACGTACTATACCCCCTTATAGTATCAAACTGTAAAAACACTGCCAGAACTAAATAACCACTTTGGAATTATTACCTTTTCATAAACGTTAGACAAGGTAGAAATAAGTGTTTATTATTGGTTTTTGTTTTGCAAGAGAGAAAAATTATTTACTATTTTCTAACATAAGTTTAAGTTCTTACCATTTTAATATGTTTTATATGTTTGAGTTTTTGAACGTCCTTGGAATTTGGATATAATATTTATAAAACAGCAGACAATAGTATTGCTCAAACGCACGCCAAAAAATAAATGACCAACTAGTATTGCCAAAAAATAAATGACGAACTAGTATTACCAAAATCCCAAATGAATTAAAATAATCTAATTTCCCGCCAGATTTAAAGTAAAATATCTTATTTGAATGGTAGATATTTTAAATCCTTACATTCACGCATACATCACAGGCATTGATCTCTATAACTCGATTTTCATAAACATACACATTGCCATGGAGCAAAGCGTGATGTTCAAGTTTTTCGTCTGCTACATTGTGGGGGGACAAATTTAACGGTTTCTTTCAATGTTATTGTACGAAAAATATCTTTGATGAATAAAAGTGTTGTTATTTGAAAATAGTGAAGTATTATACCACACTTTCCTGAAGAAACATTTACATAAAGGATATACAATTCAGTTTTACAGGTAATACTGTACAAATACGAATAAAATCCTTAACATATTTAAATAAGTAGTTATCATCAATGTTGTTTTCAGTTTGCCAAGACTACATTTATATTTAAAGTTAGCTATTAGCTTGTATATTGGTTTCAGAAACCATATTATAATGAAAGTTCAATAAATATAATGAATAAGGTGTCTTGAAACTTGATTACATTTGTTTGAATGACAAACTTTGTGTAGTTGCCATACGTTCAAACTATTACTTAGATTATAGGCTTGTAGAAAGTATTATTACATTACCATTAAAAGAAAAAGGCTGGCTCATATCTTGTATAATACTTTAACTAATCACACATTGATGTATCTCATATATTCAATCAAATTAATGAGCGATGTCAAAATGTCACATTGCCTTGTATGGGTGTGGGAGAGAAAGAGATACCCGAAAGCTTTCTTCTCTCTTACACAATGGTGTGCAAACGACAGTTCGAAAATTTCAGCCACAGATGTCCATTCAGTTATATCTCTGTTTAAGGATGGCGAAAGCAAATTTTGTTCTTGATCATCTGATAAACCAAGTATTAATGATGATTATGTCGCTATTCAGTCCACTTAATGCATCAATTTCTACTGACATGAGCGAAAATGTTTCTATATGGTTAGACAATAGCTGGGAGTAGGCCCAAATTTTTGAAAAATCAAATTTTGAAAAATGAACTTTCACCCACCAATTGTGTGGTAAAGGACGTGGTTATGAGAAATTAATCCCTTCTGCTACTACTTTATTCAAGGGGAAGTTTTGTAAGTACATCTTCATCACTGTTTGGCTTAGCTCTCTCACGGATATCATAGTAAAGAATCCATCAGCGTCTGAGCATGCCATAAGAATGACATAAAAAAGTGTTTGTAGTTTATATAGGTTAATCCTGAATTATTTGGCTTCATGATCCTCACATGTTTTCCACCTATACTTCCTACGCAATTTGGAATGTTTTACAATTCTTCAAATCTGTCAGAGATCTGTAACCATTTCTCCTCCAGAGGGAACTCCATCCAATTATGTTTAAGCGCATTCCAAATAGCTTCAGTTGTTTTTGCAACTATACCATTTATGGTTGATATACTTCTGAGAAATTGCTAGTGTAATGCCGTGAAAGAATGTTCAGATCCCAAATATTTAACAAAAGAAAAAAAAATTGAAAGAGGATAAGAATGTTTGTATTCAAATAAGAATTATATCTAGAAGTACACTTATCGGTGTGTGTGTGTAATATTATATATATATATATATATATATATATACAAGCACATATAAATTACAAAAATAATATTTTTCTTTTATTATTATTATTTTAATTCAGGAGAAAACTGTAAAAATCGATGGAGAAGATTGAGTGCATCATATTATGTACGAAACAAAAATAAACACCAAAAGTCTGGTTCAGGTGTGAGTACCAGAAAGATATACTATTTATCTGAAGCACTCACTTTCACTTGATGGTAAAATTAAGTTATTAGGCTATTTACACTTAATATTCAAAATATGATTTTAAATAAAGTATTTCATAGTTCACAAAGAAGTCTAGTGTCATTCAGTAAAATTCCAATTGAGGAAATCAGCCAATAACTCTTCGAAAGTACTTTTCACATCCTATAATATCCTAAAAATTTGTCTGGTTGTTGTGTTAATTCGGAAGATAAAACATTATAAGCAACCAGTGTTGATACATTTTGTATAATTGGGTGAAACCAAAAGTGTCGTCTCTTCTCTCCTCTTTTAATAATTGCCAGTATCATTAAATCCTCTTCGTCAGACGACTCTATTAATACTGAATTCTCCCTTTTGCCCTTTGCCATTCTATCTGAAAGCTTCGTGTTGCATGTTTGTTTCATGCATCATCCGGTGTGGAAGCTGCTTGACAGTAATCGTGTAGGGGCCCTAATAGTCGATTCTTAGATCAAACATTCAAACGAGTAGGTCTTTAAATGGTCGACTCAATCGATTAACTAGTGTGTGATAATCGAACGTTTGGCCATCCCCATAGACAAGAGGCTTATCCCCTAGCTAATATCTATGGTAGTAAAAAATCATAGTAGTAAAGTAACTTAGGCAGATCCTTTAATTCATTATTTTATCTAATCGAACTGAATTTATTAATTATTGGTACTTTGTTATCTATGGAATACATCTAGCTTTAAGCTATATTTATTTTTTATAATGTGACAATATTTTAGTTCTAAACTTGATTGCTAGCTTGTTGCACTTTATAACCATATTCTTTTAATGGAACTCACCATTGAAATACTATTTTAAATTTTATACAGGTATGATATAATCAATTAAATAGTTTATTGTATTAATACTGAATAATTCTAATTTGTTTTCTATTTTCAAAAACCTAAAATTTATTGGCTGTATCCGAATAGTCATTTAAAGTATACTTGACTTGATGTAGACCTGGGCTGTATCCGAATAGTTTACTTCACGCGCCGTCGACTCTTGACGTTCACTCGTTAGTTGCATTGGCAATCACGTGATCAAGTGTAGAACCTTCCGAATAGTCAAGAAGTGTGCTGATGCACCCTTCACAAGCCCTTGAAACCAAAGGTGATGGCAAGTTACCCTTGGCACGCCGTCGGAGTTTGACTGTTAACTGTTTAATTTTTTTGTCTGCTAAAGTAATGTGATCTGTGATCTGTTGTCTGTGAAGTATTTTCACTGTACCTGTAGGCTACTGCTTTTGTTGTAGTGTTTTTGTGTTGTGTTGGAATTGTCTAGAGGAAAGAAGCGGGAATAGATATTAAAAGGTATTCGTTTTAATTCCCTGCTGATAGATGGTGTTTAAAATAGTTTATAAGATCACTTGTAGGAAGCAGCACTTCGGACTCAAGGGCGTCTAAATGGTAATTTACTGTTCGAAAAGTCTGTTGCATTCTTCAATCTCAAGTGTGTGAAGTGTAAATTTATCAAGTCTGCATCAAGTCAAGTGTACTTGACTATTCGGATATAGCCTTGATGACTTAACACTCAACACGCCCTTGAAATCAAAGATTGCAACAACTATTCGAACGGCAAAATATCCTTTTCACACCCTTGAGTCTGTAGTGCTGCTTCCTACCAATGATGTTAAAAACTATTTTAAATGCCATCGATCAGCCCGAATTAGCGTAGGCCTCTTACAGATTTGGGGTGACCTATTTTCACTGCACATAACAAACTAGCCAAATTATCCAACACAACACAATACAACTCTACAACACTACAAAGCAACCAGTATATTATTAAACGTATGTTATCAAAGACCACATTACACTATGAACTCTCTCTAGCAGATAGAAAATTAAACAATTGCCGATCAAACACTGCATCAACAGCGTGTCAAGGGTAACTTGCGGTCACCCTTGGGCTCAAGGGCGTGTGAGGGGTGCATTAGCACACTTTGTAACTATTTGGACAAATCTGCACTTGATCACGTGATTGCTAATGCAACTATCGACTGAACATTAAGCGTCAATGACGTGTGAAGTAGACTATTCAGATACAGCCATTGAATGCTAATTGCTAAGTAAATTTTCCCTTTCAGTATAAATATTGATATACACATTGGATTAACATACACCTGAACATCTTCATTGTGTCCTAAGCCTTAACAACTTCGTTCACAATTATATGCATATCTAATCACATAATTCCTATACAGAGTAGGCAATAAACTGCAAATAGCTCAAAAAATAACCCCATACTTAATCCATCCTCACTAACTTTCTCCACACCTATCCTTGCATACTCCCTTAACTTCATCAACATCCATACAACCTGCTTCGGTGGTTGAGTGGTCTAAAGCGCTACTCCGACAGTAGGCTAGACTGCCGATGACAGAGAGATCAAGGTTTGAATCTCGATCGGGTGTACTAAGGTTTTTTCAAAAATGGTTTTCCACTCTCCCTCCATGATAATACGGGTACACTTCCTTTAAGTCTAACCTTCCCAGTCTATATGACCATTAGCATAATTAATACATAAGTGTATAACCTGAACAAGTAGTAAAACACGGTGCTTGTAAAACATTGGATTCAAAAACAATAATTGAGATCTATAGGCCTAATATAAATGAACATAAAAATGGTAAAAAGAGAAACATCAAGATACCGGACATTTAATTTTGATCTCTAGGGCCTATAGTAACTTGTGATGAACCTAAAAATATGTTCACTTGGATGTTTGAGGTTTATTGAAAACTTATGGGTAATATGCCTATATAACCAACACTACAACATGAGCAGTTAGTATTGAGTGAGGCCTTTCAAACGCAATGAAGAAGTTTGTGTATGGCTTATTTGAAGATATTTTCTATAACCCAATTTATTTATCATTGCAGAGTCGACAACATGGTGAAGGTAAATGAAAAGCCAGAGGAAAAATCTCCAAACCCTCAAGATTTTGGTCCACAATCATCATTATTTAATGATGGCTCCTTTGTGGTTTTAGAGGAATCTTCAGTTGAAGGAATGACTGTCCAGTTACCTAATAGCCATTTGCCGCCATCACTCACTTTTGATGGATTACCATCTCTCGGGAACAGTACACTTGGGCCATCAAATACAAATGGCCAGGTCTGTCTCTTATACATTTATCATATTAAAAAATATTTTGGATGTAACTTTCTAGGGTTTCCTATGAACATATCACACTCCTTTTCACTGTTCTTTATCTGTGTTCACAATACATTTTGTGTGTGTTAATTTTATCCATTTTAATGTTTTATTTTAATTTAGGGGGCAAGCTACATGTCTACTTCCATGACAACTGATTTAAGTCCAGAGGAAATTCAGAACAAACTTCGTGAACTGTTATGTGAAAATGTTGAACTAAAAGGTATGTTTGTCATACCTACATTTTAAAATATTATTCCTTAGATACAAAAACTATCGATGCAATCTCTATCAATATCTATTAGAATAAGATTTTGCATAATAGGCCCAATAGCTTTTCTCTTGAAAAGATCTTGTTTATGCTAAAAAATAAAATTTATGTGACACTACATCTGTTTCATAATCAGAGTGCAGTACTATATTAAATATAAGACGGCAACTACCTATACCAGAATGGAATGCACCAGTTTCATAGTCAAACTTAGTACACCTTAAGTTTGGTGCTATACTAAATACAGGATGACACATACTTAGTCCAAAATGGAATGGGCCAATTTCATATGAAAAACTGGCCCATTCCATTCAAGTTTAGGTAGGTGTCGTCTTGTATTTAGTACTGCACCAACTTGAGATGTACTAGTTGGACTATGAAACTGGCCCATTATGTTAAGCTACAACCATAATTTGTAGTGACGTGATGATCCCTCCTCGACCCTTTCATTCTTTCGCACAGTCGTCTGGCGCAGCGCTGGAGGGTAGTTACTAATCCCGCCGCTAGAGCTGCGCCAAGCTTTTTGATGGGGAACTTGTCCATCACTGGGACATTCGTGATACCGCTCACTTGTAATGCGCAAGGAATCAGCCGAGTCAAAGAAAGAGGATAACTTGAATGTACTTCATCAATATCATTGTTTAAAGAAAATAAACCTTTATTCCAAGTTCAACATATGTGTTTCAATCAGTGAGTCACCAGGCAGGGCTCAACATTAAAGAGGAAACTTGTAGGGATGGCTAAGAATGAGGGAGTTGAATAAGCTAAGTAACTCCATAGTATCAGAGGGAGTACAAGGAGCTTAGACTACGAAGAGTTTCATGGTAGAAGAATACCATGTTTCAAATTGTGCTCTGGTCGCCAGATGGTGGCCATACTATGCAACCACAGCCTGACTTTAGCACCTTGGTCGCAAATGTGAGCAACTTTGGGTCTCCCATATAAATAGTATTGCTTGATAGTCTGGTGACTTGGTCACAAATAGGTTTTATTAGGGGCAGGTTCATAGGCCTATTATCTGCTTGAGCAGTAATTTCCTTCAGAAAGGGGCTAAGACAACCTGAGAATCAAATATATATGCTGTTTATTAATGGAAAATAATTATATTTTCTACAGGATTATGAAGAACAGAATAGGTATTAAATCTAATTTTTAGTTTATAACAAAACAAATATTTACATATCTTTTAACAGCTACGACTTAATCAAAACACCAAGCCAGCGATTCTTCACATATTTTTTAACTAGTTGTTTTTTTGCACCATTACACTAAATTATTTCTGTTCTGGTTAATACGAGCAATAGACTAGATAATAGGTGTGTAATGAGTCTCTAACCAAATTTGGAACACTTGAATAAAATATTCTTTAGGGGAATTTTGGAAAAAAGTAAACAAAAAGAAATTGATTTTGGAAAGCAAAGCTTGTAAAGAAAAGGAGCATTGTATTGCCACAAAAACTGGACAAACAGGAGCCTTCCAAAGTACACACCCTAAAACTTGGCCCTTAAAGACATTGTCGGCATTTACCATTTCCTTGATCTATTTTAAGGGATCAGGGATCATGTCGATCAGAATAATAGTTGATTGTAGGTGGTCAGAACCCAAGGAACAACGATTTCTTCCATAGCATGCCTATCATGAATAGATGGTTATTTTATAAATGTGTTATCCACAAAGTGTTCACCTTTTTAGAATAAGGAACACAACTGTATTATATATCCACAAAGCGCTTATGTTCGGTCTCAATGATTTCTAAACACTACAAACAAAATCTTTGTAAGGCTAAATAAATTTTCAGCATCCATAAAATTCGAAATTTCCTTTCCCATTAATGTTCTCTCTGTTCAACATTGATAAAAATAACTTACCAGGCCTAAGAATAGGCCAAATCACTAGAGCATGCAGCACATGTGATATGCGCATTAGAAGAGCTAATTAAAACATGTCCATTCATATTAAGGATCAGTTAAATGGTCATAATTTTAAAAGTATGGTATGGTGAATATCCATTACAATTTCTAATTACTGCTAGGACTTTAATTTCTGTATTAACATTAACTTAACACAAACACAAATTAAAACAATCATTGTGTGAATGTTATTCATACAATAATTTAACTGATTCATAATGGGTGTGAACATGGTCTCTTACCTTACATGACTGAAAAAATTAGGATGTTCGAAAATAAGCTGCTTATGAAGATATTTGGTCCAAAAAGAGATGAGGCTACTGGGGAATGGAGTAGGCCACTCATGAATAGACATTGTTAGGATAATCAAGTCTTGTAGATTACGGTGGACAGGACATGCAGAGCGAATCCGATAATCTATAACCGTGTTTGGGGTATTGACTGGCAAACCCAATGGGAAGAAACCATTTGGAAGACCTAGACATAAATGAGAGAATAACATTCAAATGGACCTGAAAGCAATAGGGTTTCATGCATGGAACTGAATAGAACTAGCTCAAGATAAGGATAGGTATCATACTTTTTTAAGTGCAGCCATTAACTTTTGTGTTCCTAATTCCATCAATTAAGTAAAAGTGTTCTTCATAGTTTATGTAGTAGCTACTGTGCAGGCTATTTCAGGAACACTGCCTTTATATTTTCAGTCAAGTTACTAATGCATTAAACAGAAAAATGCTTGTGTGCAAGATAAAGTTAATAAACCCTGCATTGAATTTATTACTTCTACCACCAATATGTAATATAGTAATAATAGTTGGGGTCCTATGAATACAAGAACAACATATTTAAAATGTTAAAAAAATGATTTATTCCTGTTGTATATAGATACATTGAACCAGAACAATATGGCAATGAGGCAGCAATTTCAAACTTTGGTCAAGTGGCAGGAGGAAGTTCTGAAAGTCCATCAGAACCACAAGGAGAAGTTTGCTGAAACACGAGATCTTATTAACAAGGTGATCTAATGCTTTATTCGTGTTTATTTGAATCACCAATGTCTACTCTGATACATTTTTTTAGCACCAGGTCTTACTACTCGTTTGGGTTGTACGCCAATGTACTAATTATTCTAATTTAATAAGGATGATGAAGGTTAAATTTAAAGGAAGTGAACTCACATTTGTGTAAAGGGAGAGTGGGAAACAATTGACGAAAAACAACCCTCACTACACCCGACTGGAATTGAACCTCACTCTCCTGTCATCGGCAGTCCAATCTATTGTGAGAGTAGCATTTTGCTATCTGTTCGGGATATATGTTTATGTACTTATTACACTAATGAGTTATGAATGAGGAAGGTTGAATTAAGATTAGTATACCTGCATTTGTGTGGATAGAGAAAGCGTGGGAAACAGTTTAGGGAAAACCACCCTCACTACACCCAAGATTTAACCACGGTCTTCCCGTTATTGACAGTCTAGTCTGTTACAAGAGTGACACCTTAATCCATGTGGCCACCACACAAGAATTTGAAACACATTGTTTTCAATGATAGCTCTCATAATTGATACCTAGTGAATAATTTACAACACACACAGTTTATTTAATTTTAATTGTATGTGCTATGCATGGACTTGAGTATAGACCATAGATAATAAAGGTGTAGAATGGTAACTGTAGTATGACTAGAACAGGAATTTGAGCGCTAAGTGGATGGCAGATGAACTAATTCTATCAGATTAGTGCAAAACTTTAATAAGTACATTTGTAATTGGTTATATCATGTTAACATTATTACATTAGCTCTAATTTTAGATTTCTGAAACTAGGGGTGTGTGAAGTCCACATTTTTGGTTTGAAGTGAAGTAGAGTCGAATATGGGAAATATTCTCGAAGCCAGATCGAAGTTCGAATATTTTTCTATTTAATTTTGGATGAAAATAGTATGTTGACATTGAGTATATTTATCTAACATCAAACTAAATATTACATTTATTTTTTCTTAACACTTATTGACAACATATAAATGTTATATTCACTTTACCTTTGTTATTAAAAACACTTTATGTGTACAGCCTGAGTGAGTAGTTAAAAATAATCATGCATTTGCTTTAATATCATTGGATTTTCCCTGCATGGTGTTTTTACTAACCTTTCACACATACTCACAAATTAAGAAAACCCAACAGCTATGGATGTTCGAGAACAAGAACAACATTACAGTAAAATAAGAGTTTAAGTTAATCGTTGGATGTGTTTATAGGTTTGAGAAGTACAGTACTACAAAATTTTAGTTTTTCTGTTTTACAAATTAACGAGGAAACTTTTAATTTTATAAATCCATTTAAATCTTGCCATGTGAATTACTAAAAAAAATATGGTCTGGTTTGGAAAGCGCCTATAGTCAATCTCGAAAATAATACGACCTTAATATTTTATTCATAAATTAATTCTTCATGTAATCTGTATAAAATAAGCAATTTTTTCTAGATTTTATTTTATCTTATTTTTAGTAAAATATCCAAGATTTTATCTAAATTAACAGCAATTTTTGTTTATAAGTATTCACTAATTGCTTACATTAAAAAAAAATAATTTAAGAAATATCATGTGCCTTGCTCAACTTTCTTTCAAGTCTGCCAGTAGCCTACACATTAACAGGAATTTGAATTGAACATACTGATTCATGTAGTAAACAACTGAAATAACTGCGTGTGTGGGTAGAATATTAAAAAAATATTCTCTCTTCAAAAATTTAATCAAACACATTGAGAATAACAAAATAATTATTTATTTTAATCTACACTTTTAAATTCATCTTCAGTCGGTAACAATCAATGTTTACGATCAAGGTGGTTAGAGGTTTAATGTTATGGGCGTCTTGAAATTCAGAGTATTCAGGAAATTTTCCAAGTTCAACCAAGAAAATAAAGCAAACTTGTTTTAAAACTCAAAACAATAAAATATATTCTATTTCTTGAGGTAATTTCAGTTTATTTTTATTTGATGTAAAATATAAGTGTAGGCTAATATAATTCCTAGACTTTGAATAATAGATGAAGCTTCAAATAGCTTCCAAAGACAAACATGGGCTTGAATCGAATTCAAATTACACCAAGATTCACTTCTGCTTCGAATTTGCCTATCAGAAACTAATATTTAATGGCAAGAGAGAAAAACAGTAGTATGAGGAACAGATTAATCCAGGTTAGGCCACTAAACTATTGTTTCAAATAATATTATGTAAATGGCTTGAATAATAATTTCACATTAACTAACAAGTTTACTAAATATTTTAATAGGTATTCAAAAGAATTATTATACATGATCAGCTCATTCCATATTGGGACTTATTTGTGTTAAGAATATCCCAAAAACGCACAATAGACTCAAAGATAATTACAAATTTGTCAACCAAAGCCCAACCTAACTTATGCTTGTACTGTTCTCCATTATTGTTAATTGTGACAAAGGCTATGAACAAATTTGTAAATACACATTTTAAAAGCTTTCAAATTTAATATTTAATAAAACAAACTCATAAAAGCAATAATGGCTTATTTTATATATCAATTCTCACAGTTTTAAAGCAACTTGTAAAAGAAGCAAAAATAAAAAAAATAAAAAAATGTGAATGCAAATGCAACTGAATTGAGATTTTAAATAACAAAAATTAAAGAAAATAACATGTTTCTTCGACCATAGCGCTAATGCGTTTGGCAGAGAAGTTAACACTGTTTGCCCTTAACCCTATAGAGATCCCACTCCCTGGTATAGACAGCCCGTATATTAACTAATGAGAATGCGAGAAGCTCTAGCCATTTAAACAGCAGTCTACCCATCAGACGGAAATTTGCTTCTATATTTATGTTTAAATGCATTTTTGTTATTAACACATTTTTTTGTTTGTTTTATCATCCATAACTAAGATTGCATATATGATTGAGAATAAAGGGGAACAATTACATTTTTTACTCTTTTATTGAGAAGCAAGCATGTCTACCTTAATATTCATGACAATAAAAAATAATAACTAAATAAAAATAAAATTTGATTCAACAGTACAGTCACCACTTAAATTAAGTTAGGTTAATTTTAAGTTTAAAAAGATACAGTTTAAATAACATTTTGCAAGGGATCTCTTTAGTATAGTATTTTTAGAAATTCTTATCAAGTATTGCTAAGTAGTTAGACTATTTTGCATTAATAAAACATTATTGATTTAAGCATGAGTTTAAATTAGAAATGGGATACACAATTTCTCGAATCCTATAGTATTAAAATGGTTTGAGATTTGTAAAAATTTCAAAAATCTATCTCTGATGTAATTATGAAGAATTTGACTTAATGTAAAAATTATAATAAGCCGTAACTCTCACAATAGGCTGGACTGACTATGAAAGGGAGGTGAGGATTCAAGTCTTGGTCGGGTCTACTGAGGGCAATTTTTCCTATAAATAATTTCCCACTCGTTCCATACAAACGTGAGTACACTTCCTTTAAATTCAACCTTTCTCATCCCTTACACATTAGCGTAATTAGTGCATGTAGTGCATGCACATGTAACTCAAATGGGTAGTAAGATACAATGGCACTATAAATTTCTTTACTTAGTTGGCAAATCAGGAACTAGACAAGCGTGATGTTTAATTGACATACACATTGATCCTGGTACAGATGCACCCTGTTTTACTAGACTTGATCCCCATTTATATGAAATACTATAAGCTACAACTATTCAAATCAAATTTTTCTTTATTTCTAAAACCAATTGATTATCTGATTCTTATAAGCTTAATTCACTCAATACTGGTTTTGCTTGCTTGTGCCATTCCTGAATTGAAAAAATAAAAAGTAAAAAAATTCGTTGTCACAAAATAGTAAGGAAACATAAGACTGTAATCAACTCATCTTAAAACAATTATCATAATTAATTTGATATATTACCATTCATTGAATACTTTTGTTTTCATAAACATCCTATAAAATTACTTTTATTTGAGGTTTTGCATCTATGAAGTCATTTGAGAAATTGCATGAAAAGGAAAATTTCAGGTCAACTGTGCATTTGTTGGGTAAGTGGCACCATGACTCATGATAAAGATAAGATAATTAATGAATTGCCGTGATTCATTTATTGTTCTTTAGCTCCAAAATCAACAAGCTATATAACTAATGCCTCCAAACAAATACAATTAATTGGTTAGGTTGATTGAACTAGAATGAAGTCTGGTATCTTTACTCCTAGGAAACCACTAACTTAACTTAAAATTGTATGATGTGATTTGAATTCTCATGGGATTACTTTAGCATTGAAATAAACCCAAATAAAATATGTTTGAAAAATGAGAACTAGTTAAAACTATATAATTTATATTTCAGAAGTGTTGCGGAAAAAATATTACACCATTATGTGCAATACTAACCAATTTATTCTGTTTTATCTATTGTGGTTAACTTATAATTTACATTACTTAAATTAGACTAAAAAGCATCTTAATTAATTTAAACAAAACACATTATTTTTTATGGAACTTGAATAAAAATGCAAAATACAAACACTCACCCTTATGAAAATTAAAATTATTGTTTGGACCTACTTGGAATTTTAAATAAAAAGTATTGATTGGCAACATTTTCAGGATTTAAAATTTAAAAACTAAACTTATAAAATAAAGAGAACAGCTCATTTAAAATTGAAGGGATAGTTAAATTTTTGTACCTCTTTTATGTCTTTCATAGCTCCGAAATGAAAATGAAGAATTAAAAAAGTGCATTGCAGAAATGAAAAGTGAGGGCTCAACTATCTCCATTGCATTGGATCAGCAGGTAACTTTATATTACATGTTAAGGTTCACTGTAGAGTGGGTTGTCTAGTATAATGATTCTTGGGTGCTGCATATACTTTTATTTTGTGTGTGTGTGTGTCGGGGGTGGGGCTGGGAATGTGGAGCGGAGGTGTCCCTCCCACCCCCCGGATTTAAAGACTAAGTTTGCCAAATCGAATTTATTCAAACAGTAATTTCAAAATCTTAGACCTAAATGATAGAAATGATATGCTATTTATATGTTTTTAATGTTCTCAAATGTTCACATTTGATGAAGTAATAGGGATCCCTACAAACCTAAAATGTCTGGGAAATTGTAAAGCATCTGGACTCTACGAGCTCACTCCCTAGCACCAGACCATCACAGAAAGAAGACTGTCAAGCTTAGATCATTCCTGGCCTGCTCACACAGATTGCTCATCAGGCACTCCGGGTTCGTCATTTCACTTCCTGAAGGGATTCACAAGCTCACTCGTCGACCTTGAAGATTATATTTTTTACCTAATTGAAGCAAACAGTTTGACAATACAGTAATCCTTCCATCTCCAGCAGCAGCCGCCGCATCCACACCATACTCTTAGTGAGCCTTTGGTCATGGCATCAATGGGTGTCACTCCATGCTACACCATCTCAAACAAGGTCTGCTTGACACACTCCCCTCGATATAGCCTGGCTATCAACGAAGAAAACCTCCAAATACGGCTTTCCGCCCTTGAATCCGAGCAATTGGATGGACATATGAGGGAGAGAACAATGGCCACTAGCAAACCTGTGACTCTTAACATCCAGTTCTCAAAATATAAGGCCACATTCCTCTTGATATGTCCTTTATTATCTTTTATTACACACTTGTATTTTCTTTCATTATATAGGGGCTGATTGACCTGCGACCCTCACTGAATTTCAATAAAGCAATGGCTTTGACTGGGTCATACTCGCTCACCTCTGGCTCTTGGAATCTTTCCACCCTTCCCTCCATCCATCCACTAGAGGACATATAAGGCAGTGGAGAAGAGGTCTCAGGATGCGGTTTTAGGTGGGCGGTAGTAGGGATCTGTGAGCTGGGTTTTTTTCCATTAGAGTCGAGTATTTCTAATAGCTCCCGAGTTCGAGTATATTCATAATTTTAAAATGTTAAAGTATATTAAAACATATGCTCTTAAAATATGAATGACACTCATTAAAAAAAATTAAACAATTGACATATCTATTTTAAATTAGAAATAACACTCATAAAACACAATTTAAAAATTAGAACAATACTCAAATAAAAACCAAATAAAAAAATAATTAAAATGATTTTACACTAATGTCTTTTAGGACATTAAAATTACACCAACCTTATCAACAATAATTATAAATAAAAGTTAATAAAAACGGATAATTGCACGATAGATTGGAAATGTATAAAAATACAGTGTAAAAACACTGTACAATGATGTAAAGTAAGTGATAGTGAAGGAAGCCAACCTCAAAGGTTAGGTTAGGTCTAGATAAGAACAAACACACTTCTTTCTTTATGTCTTCTTAAACGTTTACACTTCCCACTTCTTAAAACTTCCACAGTTGCACATTAGTTTGAATTTTTGAGAATATTACTTTTCCATTAATGTATCTTCATATGAAAAATAAATATTATCGAAAATTCAAAACAGTGGCAACTGGAAATTTGAAAAAGTGGGCAGTGTAAAATTGTAGAAAGAAAATAGAAAAGTGTGTTTGTTTATATCTAGGCCTAACTTAACGATACTTTCAGGTTGACTTCCTTCACTATCACTTTACATTAATGTAGAGTGTTTTTACACTGTCTCAATAAAAAGTTAATAAAACTGCGTTTTAAATGAAAACATGCCACTACAGGTTTATGGAATGTTTATTCTATGGACATCAAACATTACTGGATTGAAAGTAGTTTATTAATTGAAATATTAATATGAACTGAAAAATTAAATACAGATCAGGCAAGAACAAAGACTATCAACAGAACTACCAACATATACATAAAAAATGTACCATTATCATAATGAAATGTTAAATTGCTATACCAACACTTCGCCTAAATATAACTTGCTTTAAATGTGCACATAGAGGAGGCAAATGTGTTAAACATGGATGGACCCTACCTTTGGGTGCAAAAAACAAGGGTGTGAACATGGAGGAATACCTAACCTACAATCAATCCTAGCCACTTACATAGTTGTTTAAGCCTAGTAACATTTAAGCTTTTGGTTAAAATGTCAGCAATTTGAAATTCATATTCAATCTTTACAACTTTATCACACACTAACTCCCTTACAAAAAGCATACTTCACATCCATATGTTTCACTCTTCTGTGTTCCCACTTCTCAAGGCACTTGATGGCAGGCTGGTTGTCCTCATATATGGTGGGCATTTCGGGGTTGATTCCTAGCACCAGTAGTAGACTGCGTAGCCACAGGACAGCAGTACAGGCATTGGCAAGTGAAATGAATTCTGCCTCTCAGGTACTCAAGGCAATAGTGAGCTGCTTTTTGGTTGTCTAAGATACAGTTGAACCAAAAACTTTCTGAAGAAATCCAGATGTTGACTTACGACTGGAATTGTTGGCCCAATTTGCATCTGCATATGCGATTAGGGGTGTCCCTTCTTCTTTAGGAAAGTGCAGGGCTAGGTGTGAAGTTTCTTGTAAATAGCGATGAATGTGCTTCAGTGACTCCCAATGAGTGTTAGTTGCAAAGCTTTGAAACCTGCTGAAATAATTGACAGAAAAACTCAAGTTAGGTCTGGTGCATAACATTAAGTGCGCATCAAACTGCCTATGAGCTCTCTGTATGGCTTGATGCCAATTATAGAGGTTGATCCTCCCATCATCAATAGGGGTTTTTGCCTCTATTGGTGTTTTAGCTATTTTGCAGGTTCCCATGTTAAATTTGAATAAAATTGTTTTGATATAAGATGGTTGAGTAAGATATATACCATCGTTTCTTTTCTCAACTTTTATTCTGAGAAAAGGTGTAATCTACCCATATCTTTCATGTCATATTTAGCTTGAAGTGCAGCTTTGATCTTCTCAAGAGGTTGTATGTGAGTACTGATGATGATCAAATCAACAAAAATCAGTATATAGACCTTGGTATCACCGACAACATGTAGGTATAGACATGGGTCATTCTCCACTGGTTTAAAACCAAGTGATCTAAGAAAAGTGTCAAAGCACTGGTTCCATTCTCTGGGTGCCTGCTTGAGGCCATACAGTGATTTCTTGAGCTTGCAAACAAGTTCTAAATTATTTCAAAAACCAGGAGGCTGTTGCATGTAGACTTCTTCGGACAAGGCTCCATGCAAAAATGCATTCTTCACTTCCATCTGACATGCATGTAAATCTTGATTAATGATGGCTAGCATTATTATCACAGTAGTCATACGGGCTACTGGGGCATAGGTCTCACTAAAATCGAAACCTTTCTTCTGTTGACAACCTTTAACCACTAACCTTGCCTTATAGCAATCTTTATTACCATCTTGATCTCTCTTGATGCTGAAGACCCAGTGACAGGAGATAGCTTTCCTGCCAGGGGGTATTGAAGTCAGTTCCCAGGTATCGTTTTTCTTGGGGGAATTAATTTCTTCTATAGCTATCATCCAGTTCCTCTCATCAGGTCTACCCTTGACATCCTCAAAATCTTAAGGCAAATTGTCAAGAAAGCTTTCCTCATTCATAGCAAATGCTACATAATCATGCAAATAGCTTGGTTTCACACGTAGGCATGAGCTACGACGAAGTTCACCTTCATCTGATAGTAGAGGCGTTTCTTTGTCCAACTCTTCATGACTGGCTTCGCCTGAAAGTAGGCTTCCTGCTGACAGAATGGTAACTGTTTCACAAAGTAGTGATGCTTTCACTGCTGACGATGTGGTCATATTTTCTCCATTCCAAGTGGCATTTTCATCAAAAAACACATCACATGCCAAAACAATCTTTCTTGTGAGAGGATTCCACTTCCTATAGCCTTTGGGGTAATAGCCGGCCATGATGCACTTCTGGGTAAGATTGTTCAGTTTCCCTTTAAGTAGCTCATTAGGGTTCATAACCAATACAGCAAAAAACACACAATTTTGACAAGTTTAGAGGTTGACTATACCAACCTCAGCGGGAGTTTTACAATCCAAGTATGCTGTTGGACTTTTATTAACAATATATACTGCTGTCATCACAGCTTCTGACCAGAGATCTTTTGAAACATTTGTACTTGGTAACATACACCGCACATGCTCCATTAATGTTCTATTCATGCGTTCACTTACTCCGTTTCGAGAGGGTTTATATCTGTTAGTATATTCAAACTGTATACTTTTGAATTCAAAGTATTTTCTCTTCTCTGAAGATAAGTATTCACCACCTCAGTCACACTTGAATACCTCTGACTTTTTTTTGATTGTGTAAACATAGCTAAAGTGACTAATCGTCAATTAGAATAAGTATGCATCTCTTACCGTCATATGATGTAAGACTCATTGGACCCATGACATCACTGTGGATAAGCTGAAGGAGTGCTTAGCCCTTGAGCAAGTTTTAACATGAGGCAATTTAGTAATTTTACATTGGATACAATGCTCACATGGAGATTCCTGAGTTGTAAATTTTTGTTTACACACACCATTCATGCCATCAAGCATTTCACAAAGAGACTTCAAACTGGTATTGCCAATATGCACCAGTCGTTTATGCCATAAATTTGTACAATCTACCTCGGCAACATTGGCACAGGTATTTTGAACATTAAATGTCACTAAATACATTTTAGCATAATCGGATGCAACTGCTACAAGTTTATCATGCTTTAAAATTTTTGCTACACCTTAGAAAATTACCTTGCATCCTTTGAAATCCAGTTGTCTGACTGATAAGAGGTTGTGTTGTAGACCAGGCACGATAAGAATACTTCCCAGCTTGATCACATTGAATTTTCACCTGATTTTGTGAGCTTGATATTTGCAGGACTTGAGAGAGTATGAATATTAGTTAGATGATGACAATAAGTAGCACAGATCATGTGTTCTTAAGCTCTTTGAGTCTAGATACCAGGATGTAGACAAGACAGAATCCATTCCAAGGACGTTTTGGCTGCCAAACTGAACTCTTCTTCAACTTCGGCGACTTGGGCTTTCTTTTCATCTTCACTGTGTTTCTTAAGTTTATGGCATTCCAAGATCACATGTTTAATTTTTTTTACAAAATTGGCACTGAAATTGACTTCGCTGAATGTTTTGATTAGGTCTAGTGATAGTCGCCACCGGGTTGTTCTGTGTTATCTTGTGGCTTGTGGTGACTCGTTTACCTCTCTGCTGGTCTGGAGATAGCGGAGTTTACTTCAGCACCGCTGTGGAGTCAAAGGTCGTCTGGAGGTTCTTCAAGACTTTGTGGATCTTGGCGTGGGAGAGTTGGTCCACTCGGGGGTCTCACTGGTTGATGTAGAGGAGAAGGAGTAAGGGCGAGGGGGGGGGGGATGTAGCGAGGGGTCTCAGGTGATAACCGGCGGGACTGAGTAGGGAGATTGGGGTTGGGGGAGCACGTACCGTGGGCAATTCATGCGCGGGAGTAGTGGGGAAGAGTGTGAGCTGGGAGAGGTTAATCCTCGAGATCCGGCAGCTTCGTTGGCTAGCATGCCATCTTGGTAGTGTGTAGGCCCCTGAGTTGAATATCCCACTTGCGAAGTGCTGGGCCCTAGTGTGGTAGGGTTGTTATTGCCGCTGGACCGATTTTATGCGTTCTGCTGTCTCGTTTGTTGGGCCTTTCCGGCGCATTTTGTAAAGCCCATGTCGTTCCCGAGCCGGTTACTGCAAGACTGACGGAGGCATTGGAAGATAGAGGGGGGGAGGGGGAGTTTGTCAGGTGATAAGAGGATGATCACACACAGCTGGTTAGGTGGGGAAGGGGAGAAGCTGGGTTGTATGGGGTAGAGGAAGAGTGAGGGTCAAGGAGACCTTGGCACTCAAGATGGTGAGGTGAGGTGGAGAGAGGGTTTTAGACTGTTAACTCATTACCCAGTGTTATACTTAGACCCATTTACTGACGTTTTACTGTGGGCGACGCCACTACAAAACTAGTACCAGTCATACTGGCCCGGTATTGCTACCGGTACTGATGATCTGAGCGATTAGGTTAACCAACATAATTCTATGACTAAATAGTTACTAAACTAGAGCTAGTTTTGTAGCTACACGTATTAATTAATACGAGTTTTAAATATTTTAAGTTTGAAAACATTTAATATAATAATAAAGTCTTGATATTACATTTTTAATTTAACATAAATGATTATTTTAGAAAGGGACCAGGTAAAAATAGTACAAAGAATCATTCAATTATCTAGTAATCTTCTTATCTAGTTTTATTTTCCTGGCATTGTCATGGCAACACAAGTAAACTCTCAGTTCCATTCTGATTATTCATCATCTATATTAAAATTTCCTATGAATTTAATAAACAAAAAAATATAAGGTTTGACAATGTGTTTATTTAAAAAATACATCATTACCACTTATTACTTTTGTACTTTTGAGTATAAAATAAAGCAAATGATTAGCATCGGTGATTTGCAAAAGAACATGTATCATATATTTTTTTAAATACATACAATTTTAAAGGGCCTGAAAAACATACAACTCACTTTCATTAATGAATTAAAAAACCATGTATGGATGAATTTAAAGGACACCAACCATGCAAAAAAATTGACTGTGGATTGGTACTTTGAACATTAACGGGGAAAGCGGAGTAGTTGGTGAAATTAATGTGAAGGAGGATGCAGGACCTACTGGTATTATCAAGAGAAAATTTTAAATGGGAAGGAAAGAATGATCTGATGAATGTTTTTAAGTTGTATTAGTTTGGAAATGAGGAGAGAAGAAGGAATGGAGTGGGAGTAGCGGTGAGGAAGGACTTAGGGAGGAGGTTAAAGGAATAAGTGACATACTTATAAAGACCATGGGACAGTTGTCTGAAGGAATTGCAGAGAAGGGTTAAGGGGAGAGGAGAAGCCTGGTACATGGCAAAGTAAGAGAGGTAGTGAGGAGAAAGGATATGTTGGAGAAGCAGGAAACGTACGATGATGACTACTATGATCTACCATGGTCAAATCAAATATAAATCACTTAGGTTCCTTGCTTCACTCTTCCATATTCCTAACAGCACTTTCATTGTTTACACTCAATTTTAACTTTTTAATATTTCCGTCACAATAACCTCTTTAACTTCACTTTCCAACAAATAGTCTCACTTTTTTTAATGCTTTCCAATCTGTTGTTGTAATTAAAAAAATCAATGCACTTTTATTGTAAATTTGCTTACTGTTTGGAAACACTTGTTTAGAAAACAAGCTCATGTACTGTTTAATCTACATCTACTGAGCATGTGCTTATGAATTATGATGTTAGAGGGAGAGGATGTACACTATTAATTACATATGTCTTTTCATTTGAGGGGGTTAAGTTTGATTCTTTAAATAGCCATCTTCTTTGCTTGGTAAATAATGTGGTGTTAAGATTGACTGCCACAATTAAAAAGTGAAGTAATCCTATTTTCGCCAAACTATCAACATTTTCATTTCAAAAATATCACATGAACTAAAAATAATTACTGTCTAAAATGAAAATAGTATGTAGCACAACATTTTTGGGCAACTTAGAAATAGGAATTTGTCGAGCCCTCTATTATTTATACTTTGAAGACCATGTTTATTTTCAGTTAAAATCCGAGAACGCCAACTTGAAAACTAAAATACTAGAGCTTAACCAGAAGATGTCTTGCATGGTGCCAAATGGGGTACCCACGAAGAAAGAGCAAGAATTGAATGGACTTTTGGAGCAGGTGAACCACCAGTTGGAAACAGCAGAGCGCTCACGGCACCAGCTGGGTGGTGATGTAGAGAGATTGATGGCACAGAGGACACGTCTGGAGCGTGATGTGGATACACTTAAAAGCAAGCTAGCGACAATACAACAAGAAAAAACTGAGCTTTTGACCAAAGTGCAGCAGCTAGGTTTGGTAAGTTACATGGAAATACTTGATTGAGTACAATTCTTGCACAAAGCTTCATAATATAATATTTTATGTAGATTTCACCCCTGCCCCCATCTATGTTCTAAATAAGAAGAAAAACAATCTATATTAATGAAAAGTTTGTTAATCTGTGTGCCATTTTATATTTATTGCACACAGAAGTCTAAAATTTAAAAATTAATAGTCCCTATGCATGAACATGTACACCTTGAAGTAAGAATTTTAAAATTTGGATTTGATTTTTTAATCAATTTAAGACTTGGAAGGAAAAAATGAGACTTTTTTCTGCATGGCGCCTTAAATAATTCAACTATCAAAATGGGTTTATGTTTTTTATAACCTATATGTTATGATCATGAGTTAACATGCTGCTTGTGTTATAGTCTGAGAAGCAGTCCTTTGTGATGGTGGATAATGACCTCCACCTGCCTTCCGACTCCCTGTCTATAGTAGAAGTACAGCATGCACAGGAAGTGGCCAAGCTCAAGTCTGACCTTGATGAACAGCAAAAACTGGTATTGTCACTTACTCAGCAACTCAAGGAAAGAGAGACAAAGGTAAGTCAATACTAGAGGTTTTCTTTATTTAGCAGAATTTAATTCTCAATAATCCAACAACTTTGTGTTCTGAGGAATTTTTGTTAATTTATCACCTTATAAAAGTTGCCCGACCATAAAATTAGCCCTCTTTACAGATATAATTTATTTTTTATTTGGGCTTATCCTCAAG
This sequence comes from Timema douglasi, assembly GCA_901482245.1. Lineage (NCBI taxonomy): Eukaryota > Metazoa > Arthropoda > Insecta > Phasmatodea > Timematidae > Timema > Timema douglasi. The sequence continues at coordinate 79,432 of CABEEJ010003141.1, forward strand.
TGCTTGAAGTTCCATTGAATCAGAAAATTGATCCCTCCTGCTGCCCCTTTGGGTGTTTAAAAATAGAACAATAAGTTACAGTTTCAGTAATGTTAATGTATTACCACCCATGTCAAATGTGTTTGCTTTATTTACCGAGTCTGTTCCTATTGTACAGTCATTGTATCATGTAGACACTAGTTTTATGTAAATTATCTTTGTTTTTTTACTGTGAGACTACTTTTTTTCCAAGTGGGTTTTTACTCACAATTTCTCCTTTATACTTATTTTACCCATGTTAAATTGTATAGTCCAAGCTTTTGGTAACCCGAGGAAGTCTGTCTCATCCCCCTCTAATAATCCAGACTACATAGTACTTTAATAATAGACTTATACAAACTACACAATTTTAATAACTTACCTTGTATATTAGATGGTTTCAGTAGCTAACTCAAGTGAAGCTAAAACTCCACCATCATATTCTTCAGAGGATCAGACCTTGAGGTATGTACTTCATATATTAATATTAGGTATATGTGATTAATTCCCCTCCTCCTCAACCCACCCCCCTACAGCTGTATAGCAATCTATGCAATATAAGTGCACCAGCCATTAAAATGCTGTGTGTCATTATTGAGAAAATAAATTTATGTTTGTTAATTAGGGGTGTCCCAAGCTCCAAAATTGTGAATTCACTTAGAAAAAAATATTTACTTAAAAAACTGGTTTTGATCTTACTATGACACATACTTTACTTACATCCATTTCAATTGCAGCCTGTGGTATAGGTCAATTTTTTATTCATGCTATATACTTTCCACTACTGACTTGCTAAGCCTGTCATAGCTTCATATGTCTTATAATCTATTCTGAGGACCCTTATCTCAGTAGACAGACATGCTACCAACAGAGCCCAGGTGGCTGATGTTTACTAAGCTCTGTAGATACAAATATTAATGGCTAAAATACAATATTTGTTCAAATAGCAAAAGTACCCGTTGCTACCCCAGGCAACACAGTTTTATTTGCTTCAAACAGACAAAAAAAAACTTCATTTTATTTATTTTGACATATATTGTATTTTTTACTAAATAAAAATAGTGTGTCATATTTTTACTGTTTTTTAAAGGCAAAATTTCAAGGAGCTTGAGGAAAAGTATTATCGTCTACAGTCTGATTATGAAATGGTGCAGCAAGAAATAGCATCACTGCGCGATGACCAACAATCCAAAGACCGCCACAATGCTGCTTATAACCAAGTACAAGCTCGTGGATTTATAGAGAAAATTGACAGTATGACGGCACAAGTGGTTGCAAAAGAGGAAACATTGAAACAAAAGACTAAGGAAATAGTACAGCTGACAGAGAAGTTAAAAGAGCTTGCAGTTGAAAATGAAGCTATTAGCATACTCAAAGCCCAGGTAAGAACTAAACATTGCACAGATTTATATATTTATGATTATTTGTGTATAGTTTGTTATATTTCTACATGTGTTGTGTGTTTGTTGTCTGGAGTTTTCTAGTAGGTTGTTGTGAATGGGTGTAGTGACGGATGTTGGTCTTTGTAATGATATCATATTCTGAGAATTGAAAAATGACACCTGGACACGGGAATCGAACCCGGGACCTTTGGCTTAGTACGCCACAAAGGTCCCTGGTTCAATTCCCGTGTCCAGGTGTCATTTTTCAATTCTCAGAATATGATATCTATGAGGGAATATCCACACTAAAATGCATTAACAATAGTTTCGGCTATTTGTTTAATTCTTTGTAATGATGTTTGCGAATGTGGCCAGTCCAGTTATGGCTGGGAGGGTGGATGGAGGAAGGGTGGGAGAGGTCTAATTTATTGGGTATGGGGGTGTTTGTGTGGGGTAGGCTCTTCGCCTGAGAAGGACGGGTCTTGTCTGAGGAAGTCTGTAAAGTCACAGTTAATCTGGGACCAGAAAATTGTATTGGAGGGGTGGCTGGAGACTGGGGCAGGAGGTCGGGCGTATTGAGGGATAGGACAAAATGAAGTAATGAGGGGAGGGGGGGAAAGGGAGTTGGCTGTTGTAGAGTAACCCGCGTCCATAGGGATCACCGTCTTCTCCCCTCTTTTCCCTCTTCCCTTGGAATGGGTCATGAAGAGTTGATTCTTGAAAAGTCCGTTGTCCAGAGGTGCAAATAGATGATTGGGAAGCTGAGGCAGCTTAGCAAGGGCGCTACCTTAGAGAGCGGGAGACTGAGGCAGCTGACAAAATGCACTACCTCAGCATAATCAAGGGAATAGAAATAGAAAGAGAATAGTACGTTTATATATTCCCGAGACATCAGGTTTAATGTTTTCACAAAATAATACAAGCAGTATTCCTCCTCATAACCATCATCATCAATCAAAAAATCCATTCAACCAAAGCTCACCTTTCACTATCCTTGAAAGTTAATTAAAAAAACATAAAAAGAACAGTTAAGGATAAGTTCTTACACGCTAAACTAAACCCTTAAAATGAGATGACAATACAAGATATAATACATACAGTTTGAAGAATGTGGGGATCTTAATCTAATTATTATTTACAAAAATAATCTATATTTAACAAAAATTTCGCCTAAGCTCCAGTGGCGCTTTCCTGAGTTGGCTTATTGAATTGCCTATGGTGGCTCACTCGGTATGAGTAAGCTTGGTCGGTCACCTGCAGATGACACGTAACAACCCCCCTCCCCCGGTGAAATGACCGACCATGGTTGCAGGGATTCCCCTGCATTGGCTTCGTGCTGCGAGGTTGAGCTGGCCATCTTAAATACGCTTGGAGGGAAGAAGGGCCTCCTTATTAGCAAACTTGGAGCTGGTCTCAGTGAGCCTTTATTTTCTCAGACCCGGGGTGGTTGGGCTCCTGTATCCAGTACAGGTTGGGGCCACAGGTACTCTGGACCAGGTAGGGGCCGATCCCTTTTGGACAGAAACCGGTGTGTACCCTGGTCATCGCATTTGATAGGGGGTGGTTTCTTAGCAAGACTCTGGTTCCTTACAAGTAGCGCTCCCATTTTTTTTTTGGCACCTCCCTAGGTACTGGTGTTGGTAGGCATCTTGGTTCGCCCAAGCTTGAGCTCGGAGTAGGTTGAGTTCCTCTATTCAGGCAGGTGCCTGGGCTTTACTGGGAGGTTGTGTTGCTTCTGGGTTCGTCCAATCTCCAGGCCTGTGGAGGGTCTGTCCTAACAGTACTTCACTTGGACTTAGGTTGGTAGCTTTGTTCCTTCTATTTCATAGGCTGAACAGGATTTTGGCCAGTCATTAAAGTCAATGGATATTATCCATGTAGTACCTCGGCCTTTATCCCATCAGGGACGATGATTTTCCAATGGTCCTTAGGATGATCTCAGTAGAAAAGGTGTTCCCCTTGAAGCTGTTATCACTGATAGAGCAGATTCTCTTGTTGGGACCTCTGTTTTCGTCTAATGTCTTGTCTTATGCATTTGATGCCTTGATCCTCCGCCTTTTCCCCCAGGGCTTTTTCTGAAAGGGTTTAACGCATTGGGAGGTGGAGAAGAGCTAGAGGTTCTGGAGATTTCATCCTTGGGCTAGGAGGGGTCATTCTCTCTCTGCTATGTCCATGTCCGTGGTTTCTTATCCTGGTGACCTTGACAATGTGTCAGGGAGTTTGTTCTCCTAAATGAATACACTTTGCAACAAGCTTGACCATAGCGTTAACTTGGATATTCTGTCCTTCATTGAATTTATCCAGGTTAAACATTTTGAGTCTGTCCTAAGAGGGAAGGGCTGATCGAGGTAGATGTGGTATCTTTTTATGGCCCACACAATGGCAAGCCATTCCTGTTCGTTACAATGATACCGCCTCTCCGTGGGTGAGAGCTTCGCACTTGCATAAGAAATCAGCTTCCTTTCACGCTCCTTTTCTTGGTATAGTACTGCTCCTATCCCTTGTCCACTGTTGTTGGTTTGGATTATAAATCGTGGACTAAGGTCAAGGTGATGAAGCGGCTATATGTTCTGGAATTAGGGATGAACTCCCTCATCCAATTATATATTCCCAGGAATTGTTGTAATTGTCTTTTTTTCCTTGGGTGAGGAAATCCTGAATGTCCTTTTTCTGTCCGGGGTGGGGATGATTTCCTTCCAAGGTGATATGTCCGGGATACCGCAAGGAGCTTTTTCCAAATTCACATTTTGCCAAAGAAGCTGTGAGCTTGTAGAACTCAAATCTCTCGAGGACTCGGTTTAGCTGCGCCAGGTGCTCCTCGTAGCTATCAAAGAAGACTATGATGTCATCCATGTAGGGGAAGCATCATTTCCCTTGGTATCTGGCAAGCACTTGCATGCTCATCATGCTCTGGAAGGTCTCGGGCGCTCCCTTGAGCCCGAATGGCATGACTCTGAACTGGTGGGTCTGTCCTTCTGGAGTACCAAATGCTGTAAGGTTTTTGGAGGCTGTTTCCATTGAGATCTGCCCGTATCCGGCTTTAAGATCAAGTGTGCTAAACACCTTGACTGTTCCTATCTCTTGTAGGATTTGTGGAATATATATCCAGGTCAGTGTTCTTCTTCTGTAATAGCATTCAGCCACCGATAGTCCACACAAACCTGGGTTTCTTGTCTAGTTTTTCGACACTCACGATTGGGCTTTAGTAATTGGATGTGTTATGTTCTATTACCTCGTTTTTAATCATTTCTTCGACTTGTTGCTGGATGATCTGTCTTTTCTGTGGGGAGTACTAATAGTGAGGTCACCTCACTGGGTGTTAAGTGTTGACTCTGATTTTTTGGAGAGTACAGTTTTTCACGTTATTTGGGTTGAGGATATCGAAAGCTCTGTGGTGTTTTTTAAGGATTTGTACAAGGTTGGGGAGTAGTTCCTTCCCAAACCCGTGTTGGACTTCCTCTGCATTGAAAGGTTGGCTTGTAGGCTGTCCCTGTTCCACCCAGTAGGTCTGTTCTTTCTTCACTTTCCCAAATAATAAGCATTACCTTTGATAAGCCAGAACTGCCTCGTTCTTTACTAGCCAGTCGTGACCAAGGAGTAGGTCTTATGAGAGTTTTTCTGTTATGGACCACCTTACTTCGTCATAAAATCTTCCCACCTTGATGCTGATGTTGCGACTCCCTGTGACGTATAGTTCGGTATCCCTCTTGGCCATTGTCTCTTCATGGGGTTGAGGTGTATCTGTTGCTTAGTTTGATGATCTAGGATGGAGGTTTTAATGAAACTTTTGGAGGCACCGGAGTCTGTGACCGCGGTGAAAGAGCCAATATTGGTATCGATTTGGATCCGTGGCAGCCTCGTCTGAAGGTGAATTCCTAAAATGGCCGCCTTTTCAAGTGATGAGTTTGGCCATGGTCTCGTCCCTTCCTTTTGTTTCCCTGGAAGTCCGTGGGTGTCTGTGCTTCTCTGGCCCTTTGTTTCTTCTCTTGGCATGCACTGGGCAACCTCGGTAATGGTGCTGTTCTGGACAAAAATGGTATTGGGGATAGGGGCACCTATCTCCTTGAAATGCTTGATTTTTATATTTTGAAACCATTGGAAGAGGAGTCAGATGAAGGTTTCGCTGGATTGTCTGGGGTCTTCTCTATAGGTTGATCCAAGGAGGTAGGGGGTATTGAAGCAAGGAAAGGTCTTACATAAGTAAGGATGCCTTATGTTGGGCCACCATCTTGTTCTACGTGTGTTGTGTGTTTGTTGTCAGGAGTTTTCTGATAGATTATTGTGAAAGGGTGTTGTGACGGATGTTGGTCTTCTTGGTCAGTTGTGAATGTGGCTAATCCATTTATGACCTGGAGGGTGAATGGAGGAGGGGTGGGAGATGATTAATGGGAGAGATATAGTATATTGAGTATGTGGGTGTTTGTGTGGGTTAGGCTCTTTGTCTGAGGATGTCTGCAAAGTCCCAGTTCAGCTGGAACCAGGGAATGGCGTTTGAGTGCAGTTTTCTTTGGTGGGGGAGGGAGCGAGCCAGCCTTTAGACTAGGGCTGGAGGTCGGGCGTATTGAGGGAGAGGACAAAATGAAGTGATGAGGGCAGGGGGAGAAGGGAATTGGCCATTGTAGAGTAGCCTGCTTCCATAGGGTTCGCCGTCTTCTCCCCTCTTCTCCCCTCCTCTCCCCTCCTCTCTTCCCTCTTCCCTTGGAATGGGTCATGAAGAGTTGATTCTTGATAAGTCCGGTGTCCAGAGGTACAATTGTATGGGTGGGAAGCTAGGGTAGCCGGCCAAGGGCTTTATTTTTTTCACAAAATAATACAAGTAGTATTCCTTATTATCATTATCATCAATCAAAAAATCTATTTATCCAAGGATCACCTTTCACTATCCTTGAAATTTAATAAAGAAGCCATAAAAAAGAACAGGTAAGGATGAATTCTTACACTCTAAACTAAACACTTAACATGAGATGAAAATACAAGATACACTACATAACAATTTGAAGAATGTGGGGATCTTAATTTAATTATTATTTACAAAAATAATCTATATTTAACATAAGTTTCTCTTAAGCTCCAGTGGAGCTATCCCGAGTTGAGTTATTGAACCGCCTGCGGTGGCTCACCCAGTACGAGTAAGCTTGGTAGGTCACCCACAAATGACATGTAATAAGTTAAAATTCTTATACACATTAAAAGCGGGATGGAAGGATAAGGCTAACCAAAGTTTTATCGAATGCTCACGTTATTGTTTTCACAGGTTGAAGTCTACCAATCAGACTTTAATGCTGAGCGTGAAGCTCGTGCACGATTGGTTGGGGAAAAAGATCAATTGGCTGAAGATCTGCGCCATCTACAGCGTCGAAACCAACAATTGATTGATGACCTTAGCAAATACCAACAAACACCAAATAGACAACCACCAACCAGCACCACAGCAAAGTATGTATTTATGATAATACTCTAGGGATGGACGAGAATAACATTTTTTTCTGCTGGACAGGACTGTGAGGAGCATGTCAGCGATTGCATGGAGAAACAAGATTAGGAATGAAGTTATCCGGAAAAGAGTGGGGGTACAGGGAGTATATGAGGTAGTAGAGGAAGCAAGACTGAGCTGGTATGGGCATGTAATGAGGATGGAAAAAGAGAGGATGCCATAAAGAATGTCGGAGATGAAGTATGTCAGAAAAAGACAGCAAGGGAGGCTAAGAAAGAGATAGGAGGAGCAGATAACAAAGTGTTCAAGTTTGAGGAGAAGAATGGAAGAACTAGAGGAGGAAGAATTGTGGGAGGATACAGGAAGATGGAGGCATTTTACTAAACTGACCCAGCAACAAGCTGGAAACAGTTGATGATTGTGATGACAGGAAATGAGACAAAATATCAGAAATTATAAAAATAATGCTTTAGAAAGAATTTAGATTAAAAATATTGGCTAATATTGATTTTCAAACTATGTTATGTAAGTTTGATACTTCTTAATTGTACCATTGGTTTGTTACCCCTTAAATGTTATCTAGAATTGACACCCCTGTAATGTCTATTTCTGTTTGGTTGCTCGCAACAGACAAGCTGATAACACATAAATAGTTCAACTTGGCAAGCTTATTCCCACCTTTCCCTCCACCCTCATTTACATGCCCCAAAATATGGTAGAGTAGAATATATCTCTGTCTTTCATGTTCTCTCGCTTGCTAGACCTAACAAATAACTGTCGATAGAGCACAATGAATGATGTGCTTCCCAACTTGTTTGTCTCACCACAAGAGGTAAAATCCCCCTCTTCCCCCTACGCTAAGCACGCCCCCTCCTTCCTCCGTTAAGCACACTACAGAACAAAAAAGAAGACATAAACAATGAACAGTGATGAGCCGCAAACATTACCTTACATTACATTACTTACTTAAAACTTGACTTGAGAAAGAGCCGATCCCCCAACTACATATAATACAAAGCGTGTCCGGAAAGTAAAGATAAAATGACCATAAAATTTGCAAATAAATGTTTTTAACTAAACTTATACTGAAAATTACTTACATATGGATAAGTTTACTTTCCACATATTCACCGCCAATGTCCAAACACTTACTAAGCCTGGGAACCAACTTCTGCATCTCCAAGTCAAAAATGTCTGCTTCCTGTCTTTTAAATCATATAATGATTTCTTCTTTAACCTCATCATTTTCGTTGAATATTTTTCTAACCAGATGTTTCTTCAGTTGAAGAAACAAGGGGTAATGTCTAGGTGCGAGGTCTGGACTGTAGGGTGGGTGATCCAAAACCTCAAAATATACACTGGCATTAATTATTGTGCCAGGAGGCATAAAGTCAACCAGCAGAATGCCTCTGCTTTCCCAGAAAACTGTAGCAATGATTTTAATATTTTGCTGAAGTCAACGTTTTGAATTTTTGTCTTGTTTTGGGAGAATGAGTAAGATGCCATTGCAATAACTGCTGCTTCAATTCAGGAGTGTGATGATAAACCCATGTTTTATCTCCAGTCACACTAGAGTCCAAAAATTCATCTCCATCCTCTGCATAACGTGTAAGAAACGTGAGCGCGGGACCCATCCGTTTTTTCTTGTGTTCGTCCATTAACACTTTGTAACCTAATTTTTGTGTCACGGCTTTATGAATCATAATCTTAGACACTTCAGGAATAATGTCATACAACTTTCTTACTCTCAACTGCCAATCTGCATGAATTTCCCTTTCAATTTTTTGAAGAAGGTCTTCATAGATCAAAGTTGGCTTACTGCTCCTTTGTTCGTTCGTTGTTAACGTTAGTCCTTCCTCTCGAGAATTTATGGCACCACTTCATCACATTTTGCTGTTTCATAATGTCACCATAAACAGCAGATGTTTGTGAATTTCCAGCTTCTCCTGTGCTTTCAGAAAACATATCACGCAACAAACTTCACATTTGGCAGGATCTTGGATTGGCGCTGCCATTTTAATAACATGACACTCGAACAAAAACTATTCTCATACTGCCGAACCAAAGTGAAAGTAGATACAGAAGGATCAAGGTCAACGCCAGTCTACTCACAACAAACATTTAAATTTCCCTTAGCAATATCGAGACAATGTATCCTTACTTTCTGGACATGCCTTGTAGATTGTACTATTAATCACTGTATAAATTTAAGGCAGAAAAAGATTTTTAGTGCAAAATAATGACAAAGTGGCTTTTAAATATAAACTACTCCTTTTAACACACATATTTGCATCAAGACACATTTATTTAGTTTATTTAGTCGAAATTTGGAATCACATCCAGTGTGTTTTTGTATTGTGTATTGTGCCAGCATAGATAAAAATAGTAATTGGAAATACTGATTTTTTTTTAAATAACAGAACTGCGCTTTTTGTGTGATGTTTAGTAACGTAAAAGTAAAAGCAATGCAAATTTTGCATGTCCCTACTAATCTAATTACGTATAAACAATTTTTGGTGTTTAAGATGGATCTCAACGGGCATGCCCATATTTACTCAGCTGTAATTGGTAGTCTGTATAAACTAGTCTTTAGAAAGTTATAGTTGATCAATTTCTACGGAGTATAGACTTACGGATAAGGACTCTGTGGCCAGAGCAATCTGATATTGTGGAATCAATTTCTTACGGACCACGGACCTACGGATACGGAGTCTGTTGGGGTCTTTAATCTTAAAATGTATTTTTAGATTCTATTTATATTATTTTATATGAAAACTACTTTAGTTAAAAGTACACAAGGAAAAATGGCACCAAATGGGTATTTAAATCAAGGATTGAAAAGAGGATAGAAGGGCAAGCAAGGCTTATACTCTTACCCAATAACTGTAGGCCACAAAGTTTACAATTAAAAACATGACAAAACAATAATTATGAAATTTTCTGGTTAAATCAGTCTCCTTCAGCAGAAGAGAGTAAAACACCAATTGGACTATGACAGCATGGATAGAGGTAGATTAAGGTCACTTAGATGCTGTTAAAAAGTTGCTTGTTTCTGTTCAAAATTGTGTCTTGACTCTTGGTGGATGGATAGAATATTGTATTTATATTATATTTAATTATTGAATTATCAGTTATTATTATTTATATAGAAATGACTGGTTTGAGTAACCCTTCTTGGAAGAAAAGAAGAGATGGTTATAAATATTGATACCAGGGGGGTACTTCGATTTGGTTATATATTGGTGAGCAAGTTTCCACCTACAAAGCTGGGAATCATTTAAACTATTGGGGAGGGGCTCATATTATTCTAGTATGAGTCAAAACATATACAAAGGGGGTGGTGCATTTAGATGACTTCCTGTTCTACAGTCAAGATAAGAAAGAACTAGAAGATGTCACCGGGCTTATGGAAACCTTAGGCCTAACGATTAACCATAGGAAATTATTAAATTTTGGGACAGCAAAGAGACAGGTTGTTGATTTTATGAAGTTTATTGAACAAATTAATAACTTTTGTTTGTCTATGTCGGTAAATAACAAAGGTAAATAACAAA
>CABEEJ010003142.1:0-20888 GCA_901482245.1 Timema douglasi
GCCAGGGAGGTGGTAGGGGAGGGGGAAAGTAGGTCAGGGGAGGGGGGAAGGAGGCTATTTATAGCAGCCAATCAGAGGAAAGTAGGTCAGGAGTGGGGGGTAGGGGAGGGGGAAAACCAACAGCCAATCAGAGAGCAGGAGACGTGGTCACGTGATCAATTTCCACCTATCAGAGCCCTGTACCCATTAACCCCGCTAACTACTATGGTAAAATGTTATCAAAGTTGACCACAATAAAATATGATTGAATTTTCTCTACTGTTCTTCCAACAAAAATCAGGGTATATTTAAATGGAAATGGCAATGAAATAACATAATAATACGTTACATTAGATAAATAATTATTATTATATCTATTATAACGTTTATTTAAAATATAACACAGTAAAACCCCACATAAATCGATAAGTCAATAAATTTAATCGTAATAATATATAACACGCGTAGAAATATGTATCGTGGCTCATTTATTATCGCGATGTTAACCCCAATTAAGAGTGTCTGCTTGTACACCAAGGTCCCACGGACTATGGTGTCAGTCTCGCAATATACTGGTTTGCCGATTACGCTCTGCGCGGCTCTGTGTGCATAACATTCTCTGTTAATGTATACCGCAATGAATTATGTTATTAATTTAAAATTTTGTGCATACATAATTTAATATTTTGATTATTTAAAATAGTGTATTTGTAATATTAAACAAATACTCTAATTTATTCATTTTAAACTGCTTTAAATCGATACCCAGGTTTTATATTTGCCTATATTTGGAATATTTCATATGTATTTTGTAGATTTTGTAATCTGTTTTACTGCAAATGGGAAACCATAATGTTAAGTTTGGACGTTTTGTTTATAAGGCAGATGAACTAAATATAATATAAGATTTACAGCTAATTTATTAACAAACACTTATTAAATCTTATGGTTAATTGCCTTGTAATACGTTCAAATGACCAGTTCAAAAGGTTACTTAAACAAGTTTTTTTTAACGTATGACATCTTTGACCAGGCGAGATATAGTATAGTTCGGTCGCCTCTGTATGTAAACCTTTAGCCGCTCAGGTAGCACAGAACGTTGCCCAGGTTACAGCTATGGAGGTTGATTACAAGATGATGTGATGATAGTGATTAAGGCGTGGAGCTAGAAGTAATCTTAAACCTAGCTTCAGCATAATCAACCAAACCCTGGTGACCGTTGGGATAGTTCCCATTTAGTGAAAATTACTCTTGGTATCACCTGGGATTCAAACCCGGGACCCACAAGCAGGTAGTCATGCGCACTCATCACTATGCCACGGGGACCGTTTACAATATTATAAGAAAATAACATGTAACTTTATCGTGTAGTCCACTTCTAAAGTTTAGATGTAGTTAAGTATTTGTGCGGTTTCTTATATTGTTTTCACTATATACATTTTGTTTTGCCAATTGAAATAATACAAATACTAATATGGGCGTTATTTTAAAATAGCATTTACTAATTTGGTGTCAATAATAAAAACACATTTTAAATAAAGTCGAGTATATTTGTATACGTTAGTTTGCTATGTATGACAGTTTTATTTGTTATGGAGTATTTTTGTCCAGGGTCGTACTCAGACACAGTGGCGTAGCGTGGGTTGTCAGCGCCCAGGGCAAGGCAAATATTACACCCCTTAATCCACGGACCTTTAGTACTCCCGAGTCCCATCCAATTAAGAATTAAACCCGTAGGCCCCTAAGCACATGTGTTGTTATTTAAGGAAATATTGGCTTATTAAAGTAAAATTAATTTAAACTTAATAGACTTAAATTTATTTAAAATCTCCTGGTTTTTATTTGAGCAAATTTTTCAATAACAGTATTGAAATCTCTCTCAATTGACAATATCGCTAGGCTACTCAGTCTTTATTGACTCATTATAGATCTCTGATACTTTTGAAATTTAAGTTTTGAGAAACTTCTTTCACAATTGGCAGTTGAAATAGTGATGGTTAAAATTAGTCAAACTCTGTTGCCGCTTCCTCTTGTACACCCACCGAAGCAAATCTCTATCTGTCCAGTTAGCAATCTGCCCATCAGGATTGACTTCCTTATACAAGACAATGTGGCACCGAAGGGGATTTATTTCGGCAATCATAGCTGCAACGTTCAACTCAGTGTACTCATCACACGTGTGATGAATTTGTTCATTATTCCAGATTTTCCATTGTTCCAGATGGCAATTTAAGTAGATAAAGTAGTTTAGATCGTTTATCTTTAATCCAACCATAAATTGTAACATAAAGATTAGGAAGATCTTTATGTCATACTTTTCCCCCATACAAATGTATGATAATGGGCTTTATTAACGTTTTCAGCAAATGCTTGAGACGTTGGTGGGCGCGACTTAAGGTTTGACAATGATGTTACCTTTTTCCAGAAATGTGTCTTTCCCACACTTCGAAACGAGTATCTGTCATTACAGATGCTGTATTCTTAATATCATTGCAAAAACTGATAAGCTTTGTAGCTTCATCCAATACATTCAATAAGTCCTCTTGTTCTTCATCTAACTACTTAAGAGCTTATTTCTACAAGCGAGTACTTTTAATATTGTCAACTTTCCTGTTTCAAATAGCCCTGCTACAGTATCACAGATATAAATAAAGTTCCACTACCTTTTTCTTTAGAAATTTTGTGCCCGGGGCAACCGCCCCTAATGCCGCTCCCCCCCCCCCCCCCCCCCNAATGCTCAGACATTGTGTATATGTACTGTACGTGTGTATCTTTCTAACCGCTGTGCTTGTGTAGAAGTTTCTTGGCCTATGTTTAAAAAATACTGAGTTTCCTTTAAAGTAATTTAATTATATTTTAAATATAACTGGATATAGATGCTAGTAATGTTGTAACTAACCTAAATATTGAGGAGTACAAATATAAATTATGAGTTATATTTTGGGGGTAAAGGAGTAGTGAAACCACGAAACACCCCCTACCCTTCCTCCTGCCTCAAACATATGAAAACTATTGAGCAAACTTAGGAATTTATAACTAAGCTTAATGAATAACTTTAACTAATAAGAGTACCAGGTAATGATAGAATAAAGCATATTTTGTGTCCAAGAAACGTCGGGAGTCTCAATCATGAAGGGTTAGGACATTTTGAAGCAGCCAGCTATAAATGTTTACTAGCACTATAATTATAATCAAAGATTCACCTTTCCAAATCAAAGCACTTTTAAAATGAGTTTGTCAAACCTGCATTTTACGGCGGAAGATTCGCCTTTTACTCTAACCATGTCCAAATAGGTGCGAGGGGAGGGGGAGGGTTTCCCTTAACCCCCTACGTATAGCAATTTCCCACCAACACTTTTATAATGAAAGGGTGTCCAATAGGAATATTATTGTTTTTACTTTATTTAACAGACCAGAGATGCGCTAATCAGAATGGTGATAGGGTGTAAAATAAGTATTTCTCCTCACCTGGGAAAATGTATTTGGTGCAAAAGATCGGAACATTCTCCAAAACCAACAATCTACGAAATTAACGTATACGTCAATGAACCGACAGTCTGGATATTAATTCACTTTCGTTTAGTTTTGTTTCTTCCCGGCGTCTTGGTACATGTTCAGATTGGACACATTATATTAATTGTGATGATGGGACAGGATAGAGGAAGGTAAAAGTTGAGTTCTCAAGGAGTGAGAAACACTACCTTCAGAACACTTGGCCGGGTTACAAACCCAGATCTCCCCATCTCAAGCAGAAAAGACTATGAACTTGACGTACAGACCGTGTGTCCACCGATGCGGGTTACTACAGTGACCTTTTTTACTGTGTTTTAATTTACTATCAAACAATATGTAATCGATTAATTTTAGTCTTAATTATATATTAAGTGTCAAATAATACATATACAGAGCAATTTAAAAAATATATACTTTAAAATGGCCAGATTTCAACTTCAAGATTGTTTTACACACCACGCCGCTAGATACCAGAAACATAGCTAGCTATACATACGCCCACGTTGTTATGATATAGCTGCCCGGTATTGACCCTTTACACAACATTGCGCGAATTGAGTCCGCCACTATTACCAAAGTTAAGAAAATACTATTAAGAATTTAGACTGAAAAAATCTGTAACATAAGGTAATAATGGCATCATTTGAATGAACAAAGGACACTCCTAGAAGGAAGATCATTCATGTTCTCAACTCTTTTTATCTATCAGCCTGTAATCAAACAACGGCGGTCTTGCAAGCCATATAGGCATATAACTACCTAGGTGGACCACCCATTCCAGTCTGACCTTTGACCCCGATGTGGAGAGTTCATTGACCTACTTTCTACTTTCGGTTGACCGGTTTACCGTTATTCCCCCACTCACATCCCCCTCCCCCAAGGTTATTTTCCGTGAGCGAGAGTGTGTATTGTGATGTCAATTAAACTACTTTCCACATTTGGTTAATTTCCCCACCCACATCCTCTCCCCCCGCAACCATGCCCCCCAACAGAGGCCACCACAGTGGCTCATGGGTTTAGCCCATTAGATTTTAATGTGTGCCCCAAGGGTTTTGGATAGGGGGAGCGTGTAGTCTTGGGCACTCCTCCCGTGACGTGGCAGTCCGTAAGGAAGGAAGGGGAGTATCCTATCTCGGCGATTGTCTAACATAAAATGATGTCTCTCCACATTCAAGGCCCTACTACGTGGTTGAACATACTGGCTGGCACTGGTTCAGTACGGCTCTGTGAGTTATTCCCCGGAGGGGCCTTGTCATTACTCGGCCTGAGTGGTAAGGCTAATTTATTCCCCGTGCCATCGTTCCTAATTTTAATGTGTGCCCGTTGGTGCAGTGTATAATGTTGTCGATTCGAAGCCTGATTACTAATCAGTGAAAAAACTATCGTAGATAGCATTTTCTGTTAATTTTCCGGGGCCCCAGGGCATCCATTACATGTTCAATATCGGTCAGCTTCCTAATTATTACGCCAAGAGTGCTGTGCTAAGTGTCATTAACGATTTGATTCTTATCTACGCTAAAGGAATCCTATAGTAAGGTTTTGACCAAAAAGCACAATTACTTCAAGAGTTATGAGTGAATATTCTAAACTGTTCCTCCTATCAAACAACTTAAATATATTCATACGGCAAGTCCATGATATGATAGATACGGAAGAGCAAATTTGTATTTAAGCTATTCTTCCTACGGCCATGTTGATTGTAAAAAAATATAAGTTTGTATTTGTTCTTTCTACCAAACAAATTAAATATATTCATACGTCAAGTCAGTTAGATACTGACCACAGGTAAAGGACACATGAGATCTGCAGATTATCAATGTTGTCTGCTCTTCCTAGCAGAACTATACTATAGTTTTGTTCTTTCTACCAAACAAATTAAATATGTTCATACGTCAAGTCAGTGAGATACTGACCACCTGATAAGGACTCATGTGATCTGCAGATGCTCAATGTTGATGTCTGGAGGGCTATACATTGCAATGCGTCTTGGATAATACGCTAATATGATAGGGGTGAGGAAATGCACATGCAATTGCGTGGAAAAAATCACCCTTAATGCACACGGCTGTGGTTCAAACCACGCTCTCCTCATTCTCAACAGGCGAATCAAACACGAGAGTGACGCATTGAACCATTCAGTCACTAAAGCTCACAGTGATTTAGGGACCGCCATCCCTCCCCCGTAAAAAATTGGTTGTATAAGTATCCGCCATACCAACATGTACCACAAGTAAGATAAAAATGTTCCGGTACAGTTGACAGGAAATAGGTGTGAATATTATAAACTGTTACTTCCACAGATTCTAAACGGTTCTTCCTACCTAACAACTTATATATATCCATACGGCAATTCCGTGATTTGACCAAAGTTTGTAGTTGTTCTTTCTACCAAACAAATTAAATACATTCATGCTTCAAGTTAGTGAGAAACAGGCTGCTGTTAAAGGACTCATGTGATCATGGAAGAGTATAAAACTTAATTCACTAAAAAGTGTTATCTTTGCTGATTATGAGGTAGTAGAAATGATACCAAACAAATTAAATATATTCATACGTCAGTAAAGGACTCGTGTGATCTGCAGATGATCAATGTTGTCTGCTCTTCCTACCAGAATCATACTATAGTTCTGTTCCAAGTTCCCAATATTGAGTGCAAAAAAAGTTTGTAATTGTTCTTTCTACCAAACAAATTAAATATATGCATATGTCAAGTCAATGAGATACTAATAACCGGTTAAGGACTCAGTCATGTGAGCTGCAGACGATCAATGTTGATGTTGGAGAGCCATACATAGCGTCTTACTAGCCTATCGAGTGAGGAAGTGCACTTACAATTGTGTGGAAAAAATCACCCTCAGTGCAGCAGGCTGGGGTTCAGACCACGCTCTCTTCGGCAGACGAGTTAAAACACGAGAGTGACAGTACACCTCAGTGAGGATTCAAACCACCGAATTCCACCTCCATAACTAGATGCGTTACACACACCCTTTCTGACTAAACTATATATTAATTAAGATAATGTTCCACCGGCAGGTATTCGATTCACACCTTCTCCGCCAGAATTAGATGGAGTGACCAGCCATCTGTTTGTATACTGGTTTATCTTTTCTACTCATTAATATAAATATATATTTATACTATACAATCAAGCAAGTTTTTTTTTCTAACGTTATATTAACTCACATGTGTAAGAAATAAAGCATAATATTTATCAGTCTACCAGTCTCATTCCGGCAAAGTTGGCACGTGTATATTGCCAGCTCTTCCCTGGCTTTTAATATCCAGGGATTTCCAAACAGCATGTTCTAGGGATTTTTTAAAATAATAACATTTTCTTGGTATTCTCTTTGGTGACAATTAGCAATTAACTAATTTAAAATATTCATAGCGTGCAATCACAACACCAAACAAAAACTTAAAGATTTTTTTTACAAGCAGCAATATTAATATTATTTAGCTCTTGTGATCCCTACGGGTTATTAAGTTGAGAGTTTAAAGTGCAACAAATTGTGATAACAAGAAACACATATAATCACTCTTTTACCTAACTAAAAACACCAGAAGAGAATATAATCTCTTCTACCATCTAGAAAATGAATAGGAGTCACCTCCAAAATAGTTAAGGACACGCTGAGAGGCGCTCGAACGCCTATTGACAATGTCTCCAAAGTTTCTACCTGGCATTCTTACTCTTCCCACACCATCAAGCACAATAACGTTCGCCTCGTTGCCGGCCTCTTCCAATAGCATAACGTTATAACTTTTGTTTTTCTCAAGATCATTTAAGCACTTGACACGATTGTATTACTCTTTCTCGATCAGGTCTAACGCACTGCACAATACTTCCTCGTCCCGACAGGCATCCTGGTGAGCAGGATTGGAAGTAGTTTGATTGATGACAATGATGTTTGTGTTGAATAAAATTGGAGAGCTTTGCGTAGAACTACTCACAAATACTACAATTGAATGGCATAATGGCAACTGAAGACGCAGCTAAAGAAATGGTGTAAATAAATATCCCTGTCCACTTCGCTCAAGCAGCAACACCCTCTACTCCCAAACTGAGTTATCCTATACATGTTCCCCTTCTCACAGAATAAACGTGTTTCAAAATGTCACCGCTAGCTCCAATGACGTCAGCAGATTGTGTGAGAATAGTAACGTGGTCAAATAAGGCTACGGCAACATGAGCGCGCCTAATTTTTTAATCCACTTTTAAACATCACACTTTGTCCTCCAAGATATATCATACAGTGTGGTTTAGATTTAAATCACTTACAATCCAAATGATATACAGACTTTGGAAGAAAGACCTTACCGAAACTGCCCAGACCGATTATGTAGTCATCGGGGGTTTCCCCCATAATTTTAACATTTGAATAAGTTTCGTACATTGTTAAATCCTCGTGATTTATGGATTCTTCGGACTTAACCTTCTCCTCCTCCGTTAGTGACGGGCACGTGGGTGACTCTGGCTGTGAGTACTCTGATGTCTGGTAGGCGGACGACTCTTGCGGTGGGTACTCAGGTGACTCTGGCGGCGGTACACGCTGATGACTCTGGGGTGGGGTCGGTGGCTACGGCGTCGTGATGGGTTGTGGCGGGTGGTGTGGAGCTCGGAAGGTTAGTGGAGGCCTGGACAACACGGCCACAACGTCCCCTTTGTGGAAATTGTACACAGCACATGTCATATCACACAGGTAAGTCCCCTTGATTCTCTCGTAGGGTAGTACTTCAGTCATTCTGATTGTGTGACAAGTAGAGTCACAGAACTCGATGTAGCCTCACTCCTTTCTGTCATGATTCACTACTTTGTAAATTACAAGTCTATCGCTCACGGCCACACTATGAATATGTTCTGCTGTCAAATAGACACGCCCCGCAATCGTATGACCCACAAACGTTAAATCAGTATAGCCGGTTATAAGCATGGTGAGCGTACCTGACCGCTAAACGCGTTGGATGATTTGCTGAGTCTTTAACCTGTCCACTGTGCAATTAAGTATTACACGTCTTTAACTCTTGCACTGATGTTAAACTTGTTCTATTTGCCAGAGAAGATGTGTTGCCTGATTTTAACTGCTCGAAGCTGCTGCCCACCTCTTAAACACGTTCAAAACTCACAATTGTAGAAGTACTGGGTTTAACTCTAGCGCAGGTAAATATAAGTTTTTCATTGTTAAGATCACAGACGTATTCATCCGTTAAAGTACCAAAACAACAGGGTAACAATAGACAAAACTCGCCATCTAGATATGGTATTAGGCGTTTCCCGAACTTTGTATTGACCGCTTTTAGTTTATCCACCGAATACTTTTAATTTACGATTAGATCACAAAATTTTACGGTCTGCACGGCGTCAACGATATTTACCAGCTGCTTTAACTTGTCCATCGTGATCCGCCCTACAGACTCTTATAAATATTCGACCATGCGACCCCCCTCCCCACCTATATATTCACCCCCGATCGACACCGGGTGTGGAAAGGGGGTCGGGGAAAATCCCAGCTGAGCCAGTACTAGCCCGTATTTTCCTGTTTAGACATGTTTAGTCACCGATTAATGACCTGGGGCACCCGAATGTGAAAAGGGGGTCACAACGCCGTACTGAACCAGTGCCAGGCAGTATTTTCCTGTATGAACATGTTTAGACACCGAGTAATGAGACCTGGGGCATCCGGATGTGGAAAGGGAGTCAGAGAAAATCACAGCGAGACATTACCAAAAATTCACACTTGATGTTAGACAATCACCGAGAGAGGATACTCCTCCCTTCCTCATGGGCCGACATGTCATGGGAGGAGTTCCCGACGCCCAAGACTGCACGCTCCCCAAAAACTCCCACGTTAGTCCCATCCAATGGGCACACATAAAAATATATTGGGGCAAAAATTTAATGGGGCTCGGGAACACATTAAAATCTAATGAGCACACATAAAAATAAAATGGGCTGAGCCCATCAGCCCTAAGATACTGTGGAGGTCCTCCAACCACGGGTCCAGGGGTTTGGTCTTGGGAGGAGGGGAGAGGGATGAGGGGGGAATAATGGTAAATCAACCTTATGTGGACATCACAATACACACTCTCTCTCACTGAAAATAGCCTAGGGGCTGTGACAAGTAGTCCTCACAACCACATGATGTGGGTGGGGGAATAACGATAAATTAACCAGATACGGAAAGTAGGTTAATTGACATGGATGTGGTTGGGGGAATAACGGTAAATTAACCTTATGTGGAAAGTAGGTTAATTGGCATCACAATACACTCTCTCGCTCAAGGAAAATAGCCTAGGGGAGGGGTATGTGGGTGCGGGAATAACGGTAAATCAACCGGATGGGGAAAGTAGGTCAATGAACTCTCCAAATCGGGGTCAAAAGCCAAACTGGAATGGGTGGTCCACCTAGGTAGTTATATAGACTGGGTCAGACGTGTCCCAACACGTAACAGGGACCTGTTGGAACACTTAAACAAGAACATAACGAGATGTTGATCACACACATACTATACCTCGCCTGAGAGCCATATTACTCCTCGCTTCCAACCTACAAGACGACATAGTGATAGTGAAAAGAGAATAACTCAACTGAAACCTAATTAATCCTGGCTTCAAGAGTACACAGGTGAGCGGCAGTAACTAAAGGCGAATGGGATACCAAATTGAGTACTAACATCCCGCCAAGCCCCACCTCCATTAATTTCTATACATACACGCACAATAAACCGACGCGACGCTAAGCATCGCTGTACAATGCCTAGCAGAATTTCAATGGGCGTTATATTTAACATATGAACAACCGTCATTAGGAATGCGTCTATAAGGCTGTTTTTTTGTTTGTTGGGAAACCATTTTCACTTTCTTTACTTTTGCTCCAAGTTAACCATTTTTTAAGGCCTTCTCTAATATTTTCATTGTTATTTAAAAAATACCGACCCGCTCTTGACTTCAGATCCATAAGTCCCGGGTTATATCCCCAGCGATTCTAGATTTTTCTGTGAAGCAGTGGGTCTGGAACGGGGTCAACTCAATTTCGTGAGGACAAATGAGGAGCTACTTGAATAAAGAAGTTGCGGCCCCGGTCTATAAAAGTGAGATTAACGGCCGGATAGTTCGTTCTGCTGAGCACAAATATTAGCACTATCTTCGCCAACATGCGGCGGCCCCTCGATCGATATATTTCGCTTGCGGGCTGACGCCAGAGATTTTAAAAAGTACCACTATACTTATTGAAAGTTTAGTGATTCATTTATAATATCTAAATAAATACTCCAATTTGTTTGAACAACAATAAAAATATCATAGGAGGTTTAGAACAAGGTTTATTTTTGGAACTTATGTTTGTTTCATAAAGGATTAAAAATGGCTCAACAAAAGAAATTAAAATGCTGAAAATAGTTGAATACTAGCTTAAACACACTTTAGAGGACAACTGGAGAATATAAGATTCCTGTGGGGGAAAAACGAACAAGAAAACGGGAATAAGTTAAAGTGTGAGAATAAAAAAAGCTTATATCTAGGACCTGAATTTCTTTTCCGCCTCCAAACCGATCTTGATGGGCCAGGGTTGAACTTGGAAAGATTCGGCGGCAACCTCAGGTGGGTCCTCATATCACTAAAATGAATTTCTTAATATTCAACTATCTAAAGATTTTGCATTGTGTACAAATATGCTAGTGTAAAGTGTGTATTACTATACGCAGCAAACTGTTTTTTCACTCCCTTATGAATAGCGAAAAAAAATACTGTGAAATTATACTCGTATATGAATTTTAAAATAAAATTGATTTTTTTAATCTGTTTCCAGGATTAAAAAAATAAAGCTCGGGAAAACGATAAAGAGTCAGGCAGGTGTATGGGGGGGACATACTCGTGTTTTAAATAAATTAGTTACAAAACAATTGTTTTGGCATCATGGCAGTCTCAAGGATTTCAAAGTAAGTATGACGGCAGTGCCACAAATATACAATCTGACATCACCATAAAACCTCAAATTTACTATTTTGGTAGGTAAAAGTAGTTTTTTAGCCATCGTCTTGCCCAAAACAGTAAAGGGAAAAATCCCCTTTTTAAAACGCTAACTCGAGGTAGTAAGTAATTCTCTCGCGCTCATTACCATTCGTAAATAGCAGCTGTTGATGACTAGTTGATCTATTTCGAGTTGCAAAGCATTATGGCATGGTCAATATACATTTCTGTATTCACGCAAAATGCTACTACATTCAGGTATTTCTGATCTTTATTTTCGGCAAACGTGTGAATCAAGCTTTACCCTACTAAGCGGCCTTACTTTGTAGAGGATGTCTCATACAATTCAGGGATACTATCAGCACAAGAGTGCTGATTAAAGAAGATGGTATGATGCTGAGCATAGCCTCTAACGCCTTCTCAGAAGTTATCCAAAATATACTTTGCTGATCTTTTTTTTTCTCTCTCACACACTTTGGACAACACTTCTGGTAAAAGCGGCGTTGCTCAGCCACCACTTTATTAAACTCTGAGGCTTACATGTTAATCTTTACCAAGTACAATACCAAGTAAGTTGCAGCCCATAAACTTTGTCTTGGTCGGAGGCCAATACAGTATTCAGCAGAGTTTATAATTAGAAGCCAATGACAGACACTCCTCCATTTAAGTATTTAGATATCATATGTGAACAAATATCTTTAGTGTTCAATAAGGTGTGATACACTTTCAAACAAATCCTACACACCAAGGAAGTAACATATGGACACCAGTTACACATCGCTACACGCTCTCAAACAAATCCTACACGCTAAAGCTACACGCTCTCAAACAAATCCTACACACCAAGGAAGTAACATATGGACACCAGTTACACATCGCTACACGCTCTCAAACAAATCATACACACCAAGGAAGTAACATATGGACACCAGTTACACATCGCTACACGCTCTCAAACAAATCCTACACGCTAAGGAAGTAACATATGGACACCAGTTACACATCGCTACACGCTCTCAAACAAATCCTACACGCTAAGGAAGTAACATATGGACACCAATTAAACATCGCTACACGCTCTCAAACAAATCCTACACGCTAAGGAAGTAACACACGGAGAGATGATACTAGTGAGAAGCCAACACAGCGTAAGTTTGAGCCAAATCCGCCTCATCTCACGCCGTACACGCCAACGGATACTAGGAAGGTTTAGTCAATATTGCGCATAAAGTACTAGCACAATGCATAGATAGTGCAAACATACCTCGTTACATAGACTAAAAACAGCCCTAGTGGTTCATAAGAGGGAGATAGTGAGACTTAAGACATGGGTATTGATAAATACAGTATAAACCAACCAAGGTCAGAGGCGAGGGGACGAACGACACACACACAGCATAAATGTTTGCACGGTTGGGAAGCATTACGTGAATTATCTTAACACAATGTAATTATTAACACACGATTTACAAACTAGATCACATTAAGAGAGAAGAGAGAAACTAATTCTATATGCCCAACCATAGCTTCAAGATTTGGATTATATGGGTCTTAGGATAAACCTATACAATATAAATAAATATATTTATGCACTTGGGATGGAACCGGGGTCTCCTGGACTTGTAGGTCAATTATCTAACGACCAGACAGAGAAAGTGGACAATTTTCAGTAGCTCCAATACGTATACTCCATTCACGGTAGGAATTACTCTCTGAAAGGTATTTTTTATACCAATATCCTACTATATAATATATTTCTGGTAGGGGAAAAGGCCTTTCAGAAAACAATTCCTACGCTGAACAAACTTTATAATGTGTCCCAAAAGTAAGTTCAAATACTGTATACAAGGTTTATAATGTTGTAGGTCATCATGCTGTATGTAAATATTGTGAGAAAATTTACGCTTGCATATAGGCCAACACGCTGGGCTTATAGAGAAACATTTATGGCTGAAGTAGGCCACTCCAATGTTCACGTGAATATAAGCTCCTGGTAATAGGCCCTAATGATGTACATAAATGATCATATGAAAACAAACCACCACCCTAATCACAAAAACATTTGAACCTTAAACCATGCTGTGCATAGGTCGACTATTATATACATATATAATATATATATCTGCAAGTGGTAACCATGATGTACATCAGAAGTCTATATGCAATTTAAAATAAGCAATTATACTGTACACCATAATTATAAATGGCCCTAAAATAAACCACCATATTGTACACAATAATCCTAAATACCTTTGAAAGTAGGCCACCATAATGTACACAAGGAGCCTATATTCCCATAAAAGTATAACGTTCACGAAAACCCTAATTTCCCTGAATGTAGGCCACCATACTGTTAACAAGAATATCGCCCATCCCCCCCCACTCCCCCTCACTCCTTGCAAGTAGGCAAACACTTTGTAGACAATTATTCCCTCTGCACTTAGGCAACCATATTGTTACAAGTATATCCCCCTGCAAATATACAACCATGGTGTACGCATAGAGAGTTACTCACTTCCTCGCCGGAGAAGTCTTTCCCTAAATCCCCGAAGGACCGCGACCAGCTGAGACTCCATTCTACCCGCCCACGCACGCACTCACCGGGCGCCGCGACGCCTCTCGTCACCACTGCTGAGTGAACTCACGGTCACCGCCACCATATTGGAAACTGAGTCTCGAGAGAGTCTCTACCTCTCAACTAGCGCCCGGTATTCCCCCTCCCAATGACCAATACTTGTTGCCAAACGACACAGCGCCGGCGCCGAACCTCATCGAGCGTCACACTGTGACGTCAGGCGCAAACTGAAAGAAGGAGAATATTTGAGCGGAACGCTTGCGTTGTAGGTATCAAACGAATAATTTAAAACAACGAAGACATTTCAATTAGTGGTTTTATATCGGCCAGCTTCAAACGAGTGACAAAATATTCTCGTTCATAGAATTCTTGATGGTCACAAGACCCTTGCGAGGACAGCTCAAGACCATCTATTTACTAATTAATAAGAGTCTAATGCACATAATTAAAAAATAACTAAATCTAGTCTCGGTTTGCTAGGCATGAGAGGAAAAAAATGATGTTGATACAAATAGACGCGAGATGCCGGTAGTGAGAATGAAAAAAATGACAGTGGTTAATGATAGCGATATGTGTCTTACTAACTATCCAGGTTACCCATAAGGTCTCAATAATGAGGTAGGGGTAAGAAAGGTGGAATTTAAAGAAAGTATAGCCACATTCGCTTAGGGGGAAAGTGGAGAAACAATGTAGGAAAAACATATGTGAACCCATACGGGATCCAAGCCTCGCACTACCCATCACCGTCAAACCAAACTAGACGAGATAAATGCTTTTCACCTAGTGCTCACTTGTGCGGATTCGTGAGGGTAATAAATACCCCTGAAAAAACCCCAATCGATTTTAGCTAACAGGCGAGTGTATTTGTTTAGTTTAATTTCAGAGCTTGACAAAGAAGAAAAATAACTAAATAGTATCTCAGCATCGTGGCCAACCTTAAGGTGGGGATGTAGGAGACGCGAGAAAAGTACAGTGTTTTTACAGTTTTTATATCAAAACATTGTATTTATTTTTTTGCCCAAATTAAATCAATACTGCTTCAGTATAAATATAGAGATTAATTTTATTCACACAGTGATATCAACAGATGTTGAATATCTGTCATGAGCATAGCGGCATTATATGACAGACAAACTTATTAAATTGAGAGAAAAGGTTATCATTAAATACCAGAAAAACCCTTGACAGATATTCAACATCTGTTGAGCTCATCATGTAAATAAAATTAAACTATGTGTTTGTACTGAACTAAGATTTGATTAATTTTTTTACATAAAAACTGCAAAAAACACCATTCCTTACATCCCCACATTAAAGTATAAAAGCTAAACGAAACCTATGATCTAGTCACAATAATTTGTCGCCAATAATATTGTCCCTATTGTGGGCGTAAAAAAAATGCTGATAGCCCGGACGGGTAATAAGATAGGTGCAAATACAGCAACGGACCAGGATATATAATAATTATTTTACAACTTTAAGTAGAGGTTGAAACAATTTCTTTAATACCAAATTACGTGTAGAGGAGCATCCATTAGGGTAGTAATACACTTGTCATCTTTCTTTTATAAAAAATATTTGATAAAATAAATATGATGTAGCTTTAACAATCAGCAATGATCTTTCACAAAATAGTGCAATATGTTTAGAATGTTTTCGCCATAAAAACATTTACATTATATAACATTCGGTAAGGTTTTATAAAATAAATTGTCAACCTTCTAAAACTAAGAAGTAGGGTGATAACAACATTTATTATTTAATTCCACAAGCTCCAGACTTATATAGTATATAAAGTGTATGTATTTACTGTTAATAGAGCAGCTTTGGTGAGCAACTTTTAAAACAATGTCTCGATCCATTGGTAAATATGTTTCATATTATTCCGTATCTTCAGTGACAAGTTATTAATATAGACAGCCAGCTGTTAATAGATGTGTCTATTGTACAAACAATGAAATAAAGGGGATGATATGTAAAAAAAAAATCTTTCATCAAATACAAACTCAGAAATTTTAAATTTATTTTATTAAATATGTTTCATTAAAGATAAACATGAGATCGTAAGAATGCTCAGAAGACTAGGTAGTTTGTTTGGTCAAGTGACACGGACAGGAATCGAGAACGGTAAACGACTTGGTTCTGTGGGCGGTGTCAGGAAACTGGATGGTATCATTAGGAAGACGAACGACGTCATTTATCAGGACAGCGACG
Source organism: Timema douglasi (assembly GCA_901482245.1). NCBI lineage: Eukaryota > Metazoa > Arthropoda > Insecta > Phasmatodea > Timematidae > Timema > Timema douglasi. Next base: position 16,247 of record CABEEJ010003142.1, read on the forward strand.
TAAATATGACAGCAATTGATCCACAAGGAAGATTAAAACACCCCCTATGGTAATAACAACGATAATAAGTCAAGAGTTGTGTTTTATGAGTGCACACTGCACACGTTCCGAGACCAGAACTGTCAACCATATTCCTTACCTTTCTTTGCCTGCATTCATATTCACTGGGGGGGAGGGGGGGAAACATTTTCGTTTTAACATTTGGATTAACTAACGGACTTATCCATGGGATAGGTATGAGAAGAGAAGTTTTAAAGTAAATGTATCCGCATTAGCATGTAGAATAGATAGGAAAGCCACGATTATGCATTGCCTTTTTAAAAAATCATTCCCATCGCAACCTGACCCATTAGAGCTTGTCACCACCGGTGTGAGTAGACATATTTCACTGTACAATTTTTAAATACATGGAACAGCTTACAAACTAGCTTAAGGTCTTCTAGAGCAGTGCTTCCCCAACTTTTATCAATCGCGTCCACCTTCCGGGGCCATTACATGAATTGCGAACCCCTTCCAGTTTTTCATTTAAAAAAATAGTAAAAATGCTTGCTACTTTGTAAATAAATAAACGATCGATCCAAATCTTAATAAAACTCTATTGGTAGGATAAACAAATCCGTGAAAGGGGGAATTATGGACTTGAATTATACATCTGACATCTTACATCTTACTAGACAAAATATTTGCCATAGTAAGAATTTAATTATATATTTTATTGGATACACATTATGAAAGTAATTAAATATAAATAATATTTAATGCCTAATAATATATTATCTATAGTATGATTTTTAATATATATGATCATACAAATCCATGAGATAAAGTCAAAATCTGAAAAGTGGCTTCACACGTCAATGCAACAGGGCCTATCACTTAACTATACTACTCGTATCCAGGGTCATTCCTCTTCACTATTTAATTAAAACGTCCAACCTGTACATGGGAATTGAACCAAGGCTATTTTACTTTGTACACCAATGCTTTATCACTAAGGAGTCTTTGTTCGTTTCGTATCAAGAAATACACGTGTGCAAACATTATTATGAATACGAGTTTTGCTACGTCTGTGATATCCCTACATTTAAACTAATGGAGTGTAGATGAAGAAGATGAATTTCGAAGTAATTTATCCACATTGCGTGAAGGAAAAGTGGGGGAAAATCTAAGAAAAAAACACTCAGTATACCCGGCCATGATCCGAACCCCGATCTCTCCGTTAGTGTTCAATTTTTAAAAGTCCCTTTCTATTTAAGAAATATATGTGGAAAACATCGTAGATATGGATAAAGTCAGTAAAGAATGAGTAATGAAGGAATGCAGTTTGAAAGGGAATCATATAGGCCAATGTGAAATAAGCGTCTTGCGTTTGTTTGGGCGTGTTGAGAGGATGAATGTGGATCGAATGACGAAGCAAATATATGAAGGTAGAGTGTGTGGATCAAAAGAAAGGGTAGGCTATATAAGACGTGGCTAAATGTGGTAGACAAATGTGTGTGGAAAAAAATATTAAGAGTTTTAAGAATAAAAAAGCACGTATGACTCGGTGTGTGTATGTTATTGATGTCAAGGGAGTATGCAAGGATAGGGAAGTGCGAAAAAAAGTTAGTGAGGATGGAATAGGTATGGATGTGTTTTTTGAGCTATATGTACATTGTCTTGCCTGCCCAGTAAGGGAAAGGCATGATTAGGTATGTATGTTATTAATTTTTAACAGCTCCTACACAGTAAGGTAATTAATCACTTCCACTTTAATCTCTTTGATAGGGATACCTTCAATTATTTGTGTCATTATTTCAAAATAAAATTTTAATTCAAATAAATTAGTAGCCTTAAAGTTTTAAATAAAGTCTAATCGTTACAGGATTATTTTTAGCTATACATTATATAGCACACGTTTAAATAACATTCAATAGAATATTTTCCGGAAGTATATTTTGGGTGAATACTTTGAACTAGACACCAAAATCGAGCATAGTTTTTATTTGTTATAACTGATTGGTTTTTGAGAATTTAATTAGTTTTTTTACAAAAAAATACCAAATATTATGTTTTTATGGGTAGTTTGGAGTGATTTACGTGATAACTGATAATAAGATGTGTTCGTTTTTAAATATATAAAAAACTTAAGGGTAGATTACTGAATGATTTTAGTTAAATTGTTATTGTACGTGTTAAAACAATACTTAGATACACTAACACATCAAGCACAATATAACTAAAAACTATTCATCAAATTTATTTCTGGAAAGTTAAAAAAATTCTGAACTTTTGTTATGTCGAAAGACAAAACTTTAAATATTAAAAAGGATCAATAATGAAACAGAATATTCCCAAAAGGCTTAGACAGAAAATAATAAAATAACCAAATAATCAATGTAACATTATCGTTCTCTTTTACCATCCTGGAAAAGTACAGTTCCACAGTGGCTAAATTATTCAAACATTCCCTAAGAGCTTGCCACGAAATCTAAAGAATCGATCAAATGTTTTATTTTGGTTTCGAACTAATTATGGATTAAAGCTTTAACCTTTTATTTGAATGGAATGTTTATAAATATATTTAGTAAAAACAGGGTTGCCACTATTTTCTTTCTAAAAATATCTTGTGTTTTCCAGAAGAAATTTCAATTTTTCTAGGTACTTTATTTTTAAGTAGGCCATATATCAATTAATTTTTTTTAAATATTTATAGTGTAAAGTATTTAATATATGGCGCTTAGAACAGGACGAATTGACCTTGATAGGGAATTATATGCAGCCCAATGTTTATGAGATTAGTGGAAAATGGTGGTAGCGGGGTCTTAGAGGTTCAAAATTTGATGCGCCTCTTTTGTTGTAAGGAGCAACTATTATGTAACACTGTCCTTTTATAAAGGCTATGTTTGGGGAGAGTGGGATGACTTTTTATTTTAATAATACAGTACACAAACCTGATTTTCAAAGTGTCAGTCTATCCAAGATTTTTCCGGTGAAATTATGTTTTTTTTTTTCAGATTTAAAAAATGCACCGTGATTTATTGGCTCTTTCGGATTTCCGAGTGCGTAGCAACTTTGAAAGAGCTAGCTAGTGTTGTAATTAATAAACTAATTTATAATTCCAAATATTAAAACGTTAACATTTTAGACACTTCCATATCTTGGTTTGCCGGTGACGGGAGGTTGAGGTTCGAATATTTGCTAAGTGCGCTCCATCCTAATAAGGGCCGGTCTTATGACTCCTGGTTAAATATTAATCTGGCCGTTAAATATTTTTATCTGGTCGATAAGTTAAAAGTGAATCTTATGACCGCCAGATAGCATTTATCCATCACATTTTTATCGGGAGGTTTAAGTACCTGCTTTGAAAGTTAAAATTGGGGTTGCCATAGTGACGCGTTGTTTTTCATGAGGTTTCACCTATCAAAATCATTTTTAGGTTAAAATCTTGGTTCGCGTGTTAAGTAGCACAGGCCCGGGTTCTAGCTATATATAAAGTTAGAACATTTAAGTCACACTTTTACAAGCTTTTACAAGCTATTTGTAGAGTTATAGTTATATAAGAAGAAATTATTTAAATGTGAGTAAAATAACTGAAATTTTTAAAACTCTGTACCCAACTGTTGCCCACATTTTGGCAGACACCGAAATTAATACTTGCAAGACAACTTAGCTGCTGCGCCCACGTGACGCCATCTGTTTCCTCGCACTCGTTTATCCGCCATTGTTTAACAAATGTTGAGCGTTGTTACCACTCGCTAGGTTGTAGAGGTATCAGCAGGGATTATACGCATACGCGCACCAGTAAAACCAGTACCAACCTTGCGTGTTCTGAATAAAAATATATTTATCACACAGATAGCTATCCGGCAGATAAATTCAGTTCATAATACGCGTAAAACATTAAAGTGTCTGATACTTTTATCTGGTCGCTTACTTTAACCTCCCGATAGCAATATTTATCCGGTGTTCATAAGACCGGCTCTTAATTGAATAAATACCGTGTTAAAACATTTATAAAATATACATAAAATAAGGATTTGAAAACATATGTTCCTTAAGTCCTATTTTAGACATTACTGGTTCACTTTACGCTAACTTGGACGTTTTGTGACAGTTCAAAAATTACTCAAAAGTTGTTCTCTATCCATCTACCTTGTAAATAAATTTTGACAATTATTCGACTGTTAAATTAGCCCACTTGTCAAAGTGAGACGAAATAATTAAACCCATAGCATGCAGTCGACCGATGGGAGTATGAAGAAAAGATGACGATACAAAATATATAAGGCTGCGATTCATGCTGAATGAACCAGTAATCTGGCTCTTGATTGGCTGCATGCATGGTGTAATCAACCCATGTCAAGGTTTAGAATAAAACGATTCACCCTAAAGGAAACGTTCAAAGTGATTCTATATTTTACATCACACATTTAAAAATCACGTCATTGTGAGATTATAGACATCCGTAGAAAGCGGAGGAACATACATACTTTTGGAATCTATATTCAAAATATGTAACAAATATGTCTCCGTGTATAATGGCATCTCCGAAAATACAATAAAAATGGAGCACAGTAGTATTCTGTCTCTACGAGAACAGCTCTAAGATAGGTTGAATTTGATCACGTGACCATGCCCCTCGCTCTCTGATTGGCTGTTG